>QJPP01004920.1:0-118302 GCA_003996215.1 Jaltomata sinuosa
TCGGTATGTCTCAGATGGAGTCTCATGTGTTGCAGTGGGATTCAGTTCAGATTGATGAGGTTTTAGCCTTTGTTGAGGAGCCGGCAGCTATTTTGTCCAGAGATGTCAGGAAATTGAGGTCTCGAGAGATCCCGGTTGTTAAGGTTCAGTGGAGGCACCGTCCAGTCGAGGAGGCTACCTGAGAGACCGAGAGAGATATGCGGGATCAGTATCCGCAGCTATTTTAGCCTTCAGGTACCCCCTTGACCTTGACTTTCGAGGACGAAAGTCCTTTTTAGTAGTGGATGATGTAATGACCCTTCCAGTTATTTCCACGTATGCATTTTCTTGAACCGTTAGAGCTTGTTTGTAGCGGCCCCAAGTCACTTAAGTCTCGTCAGGACTGGTATTTCGGTGTCGGGTCCATTTGTTTGGTCGCATTATAAGTTTTGAAGTCAAGCAAGTCGGCAAAAGTTATCGTAAGATCTTTAATAAATTTTCTGAACTTTGGGTAAAATGTATCGGAGCTTTTATCTTAATATATAAAGAGTTAGAAGTTCCCCGAAATACCAAATCGAAGGTCTACGAGTCTAGTTTCCAACTCACAAAACCTCACGTCTAACTGATCTCGGAGTAAAAAGTTATGACTGTATTACGGCGGACTGTCTGGCAGAAAACGGGGGTCGCGAACCGGGTCGGGTTAAACTCGATTTAAAGCCTCAAATTCACGTTTTAAAATGCCGTTTCAGTTCTGAAACAGTGAGAAAACATAAGGGATGGTTCCAAGAGAGTTCTTTAGTATCTAAATCGTGCGATGGTGAGTTGCAAACTTAATTTAAGAATTTTATTAACATCGCGTGTATTTGAAAATATTTTATTTAAAAGTTGAATTTGGTAAAAATTATATTATTATTACCTTTTCAAAATATTTTAAAGGTTTATGAAAAATATTTTTGTTGCAATATAATTGTACATGTATTTATTTTATAAGGTTTTTATACATTGTAATATTTTAATGGAGATAGTAAATTTAGTTATGTTGAAAATTATTATTATAATATAATAGGTTTTGTTTGAAATAATTTTCTATGAATTATGGTATATTTAAAATATTATATTTATTTTATCACAAACTTATGCAATACCCGAATATATACGTATTGGGGAATGAATATCTTGGTGCCACCACTACCTCCACGTGGAAGTGGAGGGAGTGGACACCATAACCTTACCTAATTGGTGGCATCATTGGAACTTGCAGCATTAGCATGGATAACTTCAGCAAGCATTCATTTCCTTTTGCTCCACATATCTATACGATATATAGATATTAGGCATAGAGGTGCATATCTGCACGTTGAATAAAAAGGGAAGTTAATTATCTACGTCAAATTATTCAAACCCGAGTTCAAGCTTAATTTTGTTTTGGAGCTTCTTTTCGGAGAGGTTCGAGCTTGTCAGCGGACGACAGGTAGGTTACCGTTTATTTTCCCCAGACTCCGCATAAATAGGATAAAATTGTATGAATGGGCATCCTTGGGTTGATTTATTAGGTTGGTACCACAGACTTCGACCGCTCTATTCATGTCCGCCTACTTTTGTTCCTCCGTTGCTTGTAGTATTTGCCAATATATTTTATTTACCCTTTGTGGTCCTGTGTGTCCTTGTTGACTCTGGAACATAGAAGGTGGGATTTTGGGAATGTCCGCGAGTCCCGGGCATAGAATTATCCTTCTAGGCTGGTTATGCTTGCTGAGTAGCTGTGGGCAGGTGCAGGGTCGATAGGTTGATTGTAAGCTGCTGGGCAGCTATTGTGTTTGATCATACCATTTTCATGCATATAAAGAGGTTTTATACATGTTTTACTACGGTTTGAGCTTCGGGCCTACTTGCACCATTTTCTAAATCTTGCATGGCCCGGGGGGCCCATTTTTTATGGAAATAATTCGAAAATGGTTTGATTTAACTTGTGTATATTCTTGGGCAAGAAAGTAAAATTATGTTTTAAATCATCAGTTTTATGATTAACGCTAGACTCGGCAGGGCCGGGGTGCTAGTTGAGTTTTCATGTTAATTGAGATGATTTTTAGCCTCAGTCGGACCGAGCACCTGAGATGACTTTCTACTGTTTAGACCCGGTTATGCCCGGGCACCCTTGGAGGGGTTTTTGAGATATTTTCCTACTATTTTAGTCCTGGACAGGGTCTGGGCATGCATATTAGAGACTGGGTCTCTATCTTGATACCGGACTTGCTTTCGGATGACATGTTCTGATACTGAGTTTTAGTATGGGGTCTGGGACCTTCATGGACCTTGCCATCCGGGCCAGGGGCTACGGGCTGCGTGTGGCAGAGGAGGGGTATACGGTGGAGTAGAGATATACGGGCAGTGTCCTTCCATGGAACCTACCTGCTGGGCCGGATTGGCGCCGGAGGAGGTACATACAGAGATACCATTTCACTTGAGATCTTCATGCATCATATCATTCATTTTTTGAGGCTCCACCCTTGTTTGTTGTTTGTTGATTGTACGCTCCGGTAGTATGGGATGCCGGAGGGTTTGTTTTCACTTGTTTGTGTTCCTCGGTTGTATGGGCGGCCGGCGGACTGTAGGTAGACTTTTGCTATTTACTTACAGAATTGTTCTCTATTATGGATAAGTATGATATTGGTTACTGCTAGACTGTTAGTTTCTGGATTTGAGATTGATATGATTAGTTGAGTTTGATTCACGTCTATGAGCATGCCTATCATTACTCTTTCTCTCTTCTTCTTACACTTGAGGTTACTGGTACACCGTCCATTTCGTAAACTTGTTTTGTATACACTGTTGTTGCAAGGACCCCAGGTGCGTTGTTTCTTACTTTCACCTGTGCCTATGGTGTGTATATTCTGCTTACTAGCCTCACATGTGGTTCTGTTGTTTTCCCTCTGGGCTAGTTCCTGTGTACCTTTCGTTGATTTCTATGACTGCTTGCTTCTATTCTGTCTATTACTACACTTTTATCTTATATATGCCCAGTCGGCCTATGATACCTACTGGGTACCTTATGCTTCGCATTTGGTGCTCACCCCTACCCCCTGCATCTTTGGGTGCAGATCCTAGCGTGGGCCATCGCCGTTAGATCGTTGTTATTCGTGCTTGGAGATCTATTGGGGGACTACTTCAGACTGAGGGTGAGCTCTTGGCGATCGGAGCTTAGCTTTAGTTTATCTTTTGCTCCATGTACTATATTACCATTCAGAGACATCTGTATATATTGTTTTGGATTATTTGCACTCCATGTATGTAGTTTGGGCTCTATACTATGATACCAGGTCTTGGGGTTTGGTTTAGTTTCCGCATATGTATATATTTATAGTCCTTTTATCTGTTCTTTTCGTCTTGTTCTCTTATATGTTAGATAGTAGCCCATTACTAACTGTTCTGAGCTAAGGGGATTGGTTCACCTACCGGGGGTTGTAGGTGCCATCATGACCGAGAAATTGGGTCGTGACACCCAAAATAATTACCTTTGCCTTCCATGCACTCACCTTGGTGGTTCTTACCATACTTCTTACAAACTAGTTGAGTGCGCCCACTAGTAAATGTACCGTGGGACTTAGAGGCTGGTACTCTATCCTATCGATCCTATCTGAACATAGGCACTGGGGCACTAGCATAAGATGGAGCTAGAGCTGAAGATTTCTGGTGGAACTGAGGGCGGTTACCACCCTCTAACCTTTGCCGGGAGTATTTGAAGTCACCTGTTCTAGCTCTTTTACTGTCTCCTCCCCTCTCTTTGATTTTCTCCTCCTCGATCTGCTGATCATAAGTAACCAACCTAGAAAAACCCATCTCCTTAACCACCATAGCAGTCTTGCACTTCTTGACCATATACAAACTTACTCATACGGGCCCTGGAGTCAGCTACTATTTTCGAAGCATACTTAGACAACTGAGTAAACTTGAATGCGTACTCCTTCACACTCATATTGTTCTGCTTCACACTCATATTGTTCTGCTTCATGTTAATGAACTCTTGGACCATGGCTTTCCTGAGCTCAAGTTGGAAGAACTTGTCCAAAAAGGCAGTCTTGAAGTGGTTACAATCCACTGGGTCTGCATTAGCACAACAATATTCCTTCCACTGCTGATACCAAGTATAAGCCACTCCTTTCAGCTGGTAGGCGTCTAAATCTGCACTTTCAACTGGAGTGACCCATATGATATCTGCCACCTTGTGGATGCCGTCGAGAAATTTCTGTGGATCCTCTTTGGACTTGGACCCATGAAATTCTGGAGGGTTCATCCGAGTGAAGTCTCGGATTCTAACTGCGTGTTGCATCCAAATGCACACGCAAGTGTACGCAGTTGTACAAGTAATATAGGATTGTAAGTCCAAATATCGTACCCACAGGGACTTGTCGATCAAATATTTTACGAAATTAAACTAGTTCTAATTATTTATTCAAGCGTAAAAACTCAAAGGAATATTTATTAACAAAAGTAAAAAGAAGAAGTTAACTAATGAACAATTAACCAAACAAAGAACACATTTTTTCGTAATCAGTATGATGAAATCGATTTAGGATTATGGATTCGCTAATAGTTATATTAAGTAAGCAATTTCATTGACTTGTTTGTTTATCTAGTTGTTGATTTCGGAATTGATTTTACAACTATGGTCTTTTGAGCCTCTAATTGCCTATTCAGAATAGCATTACAACTACATCGTTGAGCGGGGATGTGACATCCTATTCTGAACGCATTTATATATCTTCCCGTATAACCAAACAAGGTGTTCTAGGTATATTCCTATCCTAGTCGCAAACCTACCCTTTACGTTACAAAAGAGAGGCCTTGCTCCCTATATTCTTTGTTCTATCCCAATGATTCTTCTTCTGAGTTCACAAAGAGATTATAGATATTTTAATGATCGCGAAGCATTGAAATAGTAAGCACAAGAATATAAGAACAACTAATGTGATAAACAAATAATTGAATTAATCGTCTACTTCAGCAATCATGTAGTTAGCTACCACAATCCTAGAACGAGAAGTTTAACTCCACATATACATGGAGCAATTACAACAAATCATCTAAAGAAAATGTAAAATAAATAATAAAGGAGAAGAAAAGATGAAATCAATATTCTCCGGCCTCCACGGCGGCTCCTAGCTCTTAATAGATCAAAAGTTGTGGAAAAACTATTCTTATGAAATATTTATAGGTGTAGAAAAAAAAATCTCAAATAAAATAATTGAGTCCAAAACAAATTGGAAACCAAAACCCAATTGAATTGGGTTTATTGTTCCGCACCGCCCAGCAATTACGGTACTAACCAACTTTAATTATAATTGGTTCTTCAAATATGCGCACATGTCAGCAGCATGTATCAATTCAATTGTAAATATGCTCCGTTACATATGATATGAATATAATATTCATTTTAATCCATTAAGCTGTCTGCTTGATTTTCTTATATTATTTCTCCTTTTTAATTCATTTTTCTCCAAATTTCTTCCTTTTCACACCATTTTAATTCTACAAATAAAAATACCCAACATAAGAATAATTCATAAAATCAATACTCAAAAACGATTATAAAAAGACTAAATATGAGGCAAATAATGATTAAATATATGTATTTTTGGCCTCACATCACTGCAGTAGAGTTAGTCTGAGGTGGAGCTGGTGCCACAACCTGTTGATTGGCCTGAGCGTTCATGGCCTGAGCAAGCACTTGAAAAGCGGCTCTGAATTTTGCATGAGTGACTTTCTCATTCAGGGGGTCTGCTGGAGCTGCTGGTGTTGGTTGATTCCTCGCGTTGGGTCTTTTGGGAAGCATTTTCTATAACGCGAAGAGCATGAGTTAGAAAGGGATTAAATAGAGTTCACACTCTATAGAACGAGCTGGAAAAGAATTAATGGAAGTTGTTTCTACTGATGTCTTATAGCCTCTCCCTCATAAGTGTGGCGCTCTTCACACCCATGAAGAAGACTCTACTCGACGCAGCTTTTAGACACCCTAGGACACTTGAACCTGATGCTCAGATATCAAGTTTGTCATACCCCAATGCTACCGCTAGATATAACATGGTGCTTAGAGTCACAAGTGACCTAAGCTAACCCATGGTCTGGCATGACTAGATCATTTTCTGATAAAACATGAACTGTGCGAAAAACTGAAATTATTTAAATATCTGAGATGGGAAAGAAGACCAAACATTTCTGAATATGAAATATATATATAAGAGTATAATGATGTCCGGAAAACAACACTAACAACTCAATAGGTGAATCTAATCTATGTCTAAATGCCTCTAACTGATGTGAGTTGATGGGACATGCCCCCAGCTGACTCTAATAATCTGAAACTGAAATGTAAAGGCTGAAAGATAAAAGCATATCTAGCATACTCGAACTATGAGGACTCACCATTGAAGTTGCTGAGTGAGAATTGGAAATCAAGCTAAGCACGGTCTGGATGCTTAGCACCTGAACCTACATCATACAATGATGTAGCACAAAAGTATGCGTTAGTACTTCAAAAATAATGAGTATGCAGGATGTGTGCTAAACTGAACAACATAAAGACTGAAAATGGAAATACACACTGAAGCATAAACTGAAAGATAAACTAGAGGCAATGACTAAGTACTAACATGAACATATGATATGCTGAACTGAATAACTGAAATAGATATTGAGAAAATGGTTAATGCAATATAAGTCTGACTGTGGGAGGTACTATTAACTGACATACCCCAAGTTAAGCTAACTGTGGGGCTAACCTATAACTCTGGATGGAAGGGTGTTCATACCTTGCCAAAGGTAAAAAAAAAGTTTGACTTAGATCCACTAAACTGATGTCCGCAAGGGACAAGGGTGTCAAGCCTAATCTGACGAGTGACCCCTTTAGAACCTATGGTGGCGTCGCAGTTGTGGGACTCAGGGACTGCTACCAAAGGTCTCAGCCTAAACTGACGGGTGAGCCTTCATCCCTTCGTCCAATGGATGCTAAGTCTACTCCCAACTGAATACATAAGCAATGAAATGCAAGCTAAAATACTGGATAGCTCAAATACTGATAATCATTCTGAGAATGCAATATACATATACTAAAACTGATGGCATTCTAATTCTGAAGAATGATTGTCTGAATTATCTGCCTAGCAAGTATAAATTATCAATAATAAATTTTACACAACTAGGGTTACAAAATTTTGTACATATAACTATGTTAATTCTCGAAGAAACATGTAATTTATATCACCTAAGCAATAAAATCTGAATTGCAATGAATCCCTAAGATTTGGGAACCCTAGGTCTAAATAATTCATGGAGGACTGAAGAACTGAACTGAATATAGGGACTCAATGGGTGGAAGGAACCCAATGATGAAATCCCACATAACTGGAGAATAATCTATGGAGAAATCCTTGGATTTTTAGGGCTGAGCATGAAGGAACCTTCTGCTTGTTCTTGAGAGAGACTGTCACCTCTTTTCTCCTTTTCATTCTAAGTATCTAAGGATTTTAGGAGAATAGGTTATTTAGGTAGTTTTTGACAAATTTACTAGGCTTAGACTAAGCAAAATGACTTAGCTTACGCTTTAAAAGAGGTAGAAAAGGTCTGGAATACTCCTGGAAAAATTAAAAGAAAACTGCTAAAATTCACGACTAAGGTTCCACAGACTGGTTCCATGATCCCTTGATGCTTCCACGACTCGTAGAACCTTGACGTGGTTCCTGGTCCCCTTTGTTATGCTGCGGGTCTGAGTTCCATAACTTGGGTTCACGACCCATGGGACAATCCACGGTTTGTGGAACCCATTCATGGTGCCTGAGGGACAGTTGGGTCTCAGGTCTGAGTTCCACGAGTGGAATCTATGACTCGTGGATCATTCCATGGTTCCGACTCATGGTCTTGACCCAACTTGGTTGGTCTCTGTCTGAGTTCCACGAGTCCATTCCATTACTCGTGGACTATTTCACGGCTTGTGGATCTGATTCGTGGAATAACTGACAGTTGAAAATTTTATTTCTTTTTGGATTTTCTGAGCTGAGTCTAGGCTTGAAAGTTCTGGGGTGTTACACGCGAAATCTATCCGGGTCTAAAATTAGAAACAAAATATTTCTAGCACTCGGCTTGGCCGAGTCTAGTATCGCCTCAAAATCAGTGTGAAAATTATTATATAATCTCTTTTATTTCAAGAAAATCATAAAAATCAATTTTAAATCCATTTTAAGCCATTAATACTGAAAATGGGCCCTCGAGGCCATGCAAGGTTTAGAAAACTGGTGATAGTTAGTCCTGCAACAATAATAGTAGTAAATAAATGCAAAAAAACTCTTTGTATGAATAATGATGATATGCTTATATACAATCAATAGCCCAACGACTCATAATCAATCTACCAGCACTGCACAGGCTCAATCTGTTCTTCAGCCTAGATAACCAGCTCAATATCATAATCCAATGTCCAAGACTCACGGACATTCCCCAAATATCCCACCATCCATGGTCCTAAGGCATATACAAAGGCCACACAGGGCCGAAAGGGGTAATACTACAAAACTATTTTGAATACTAAAGCAAACGTAGGAAATAAGATGGACAGAAGAAAATGGACAAGGTATGGAGTGCCAACCTAGTATACCCAACCCAAGAATGTTAAATAATATAATTATATTCTATATACGCAAAGTCTAAGGTAGGTAAGTCGTAACCTACTTGACGTCCGTCGACAAGCTACTGGAAGGACATTGTCTAAGCCCAAACTGCTTCGAGAAGTCCCGAATAGCAAAGAAACTATCAAAACATACTCTACTCTCCAGTACGAAGCAAATGATACATAATGCTAATAGTTTAGCCAGGTCAAAAATAGGCTCGTGGGCCCTACAATCCCAAAAATGGAAATGAAAATTGTCACAATGTTACCAACCTTGCCAAAAAATAGGCTCGTGGGCCCTACAACCAAAAAAATGGTCACGATGGTGTGTTGTGTGAGCATGATTTGTGAATAATAAAGGTCCAAACATCCCCTACAAAACCAAGGACAAAGAGGGATTTAAAGAGGGAAAATTATGAAATTAAAGAAGGAAATTTACCAATTGAAGTCCAGGAAATGGTCATAGGCAAAAATATATGCATCCCAACGCTTTAGAATAAGCTCACACAGAATTTGGAGCCTTGGAGCTCAAGAAAATAGAGGAAAAACATTTTGGGAATGCAATAAATGAAGGGGAAAGTTTTATATATGCTGTCGTCGCTAGGGCGCAGGCGCGATCGAAGGACAGCAGGGGAGGCATCGCCACGGCAGGCAAAGATGCGCAAGCACATCCCTTACTAAATCCACCAGGCACCGTAGGTGCGGCAACAGAGGTGTGGTCAAGGAACCCATCTCTGTGCCTGTACCAGAAGCAACAACTTACCAGCTGCAACACAACATGAAACCACTCTGATCGCACGCTTGAGGAATATTTTGAACCTTGCGGGGACATACATAGGATGCAACCCTACCAAAAATGGCATTACTGACACAATGTAAATGATGAAACTCCTAGCGGAGATCGTTTCAAGGAAAAATGGGCCCATGCCCAAAAACCAACCTTAAAACAAAATTAAATCCAATAGCCCAAAAACAAGTTTGGAAGCCTCGGGACCCGAACCAAAGCTCATTCTAGACCAAAATTAGCATTCAAGAGATAACAACGCTGATGGGATTTCTGTCTGAGGCCATCTTCTCTAAATGTTGACCAAGGTCAAACTTCTAAGTTCAACTGGCCAGAAAACACAGAAAGCAAGATAAATCCAAACTGAAAGCTCCCAGACCTTGACCAAAAGTCCAACTAGACCAAAGTCCACGCTCCGAAGCAAACGAAATTGTCAAAATTCAATTCCAAGAACACTTTCTAAGAACATTGACCGAAGTCAATGATTTCCTAAGTTAAGTCTCTAAAACAGGGAGATGGTCATAACGACCTAAGGAATGGCCCGGATACTAAACCACCAGTCCCAGCAAGCCATAAATGACTTGAGACCACTACATGCAAGCTCTAACAATTCTATAAAGGAAAACAATGGAGGAATCACCAGAAGGGTCATTACAAAGACAAGCCAAAGTTTATTGTTTTGTAATTCAGATAAGAGAGAGGATCCAGGGTCATGGTAATTTGACAATCTAGTTTAGTTATCCAATTATACGCTTAGTTGATTTCTTGAGTTACTAGTTACAGGTTAATAATTTCTATATTGATCACTTTGTCAACAATTCTAAGCCTACTCAACTATTCGTAACACCTATATTCCTATGATCGTCGGTCGATAGTAAAGTGCATGTAATATATTAAATATATTAACTGGGCAAGGCTAATGGGTATATTCCTATTTACGTCAGCGAATTATTCCTCTTTCCCTATAAGGTTCACAACCAAGCCCTATAATTTCTTATTACATACGTAAATTTTCTATTTCTAGTTCAATCTATGCACCACAAATAGTGTTTATAAGGGTATCAAGCAATCAAACAATTAAACTCAGGAAATGATAAATAGTTTTATAATGGAAATAAAACTAAATATATGATTATTAAATGTCAAACAATCATATTTATACCCCAACCCTAGATACTATGAGTTTAGCTACTCATGAATTGATTACAAAAAATTAATTTCATGAATAACATAAGTTCCAAGATTAAAGAAAGGAAAAATAGAGTAAAAACCTACAAGTCCATGTTCTTCAACCTCTCTCTGTGTTTCTAGAGTTGATTCATCCCTAAAAATATGTTTGGAATGTATTTATAGAGTTCCTAAAAGTATCGGACCAAAATAATCCTTAAAAGTTGGGACCAAGAAAACATGGACCGAAACTTAACCGAGGTGCCGCCCCAAGCCATTTCGGCAGTGATCTTAGAAAATGTTTGGGAAACTCTTCCATTGCACTACAGAGACACCTTAGGCATTTCCATAGTGAAATTTTGTGTCTCCATCTCTTTTTCTCCCCGTTAAACCTCCAGTCTTGGTCTTGCACATTTGTGCTTGTTCCGGATCAATATCTTTGGATCTTATTAAGACTTCAAACCTCATAGTGTCTACTTTACATTATAACTCCTTTGTTCCATCCTACAAATTAAAACAACCATCATAAGTGTAATTCATTCAATTTAGGCTCAAAACAATACTTTAAAACTACAAATATGAGGTGAATTATAGCAAAAATGCAAAAACTTATAGCCTCACATCAACACCCCACACTTAAAATCGAGTAAGCTATACACATCTGGCCTAGACTCTAACTCAAACTATGCCAAATGAATAAGTATACTCAAGCTAAGGCTACAATGACCACAAATAATAAGTTCTCATTGCAACATGCTTCTCTCATTCAACAAATTTTAAAGCTCATGAACAACTACTTTAAGACCACCTAGCCTCAAGAACTGACTCCAAGACATTGACAAACACTTATAATTCACCTAATAAAGAGATCAAACACTTCACCTATCTTTGTCAACCATGTTCCCTCACAACATATGAGAGTTACCCATATTCGCTTCACAAGTATACACAATATCATATATATGGGTATTAGAATAAGAATACACTCAATCTCACAAAGAATTTCACATGCATCATATGATGAACCACATGCTTGTGCTTAGTGTAAATACTCCACTAATATAATAATATCAAATTTAAGATCAAGTAGGACTTTCAGGATTATAATCTAGGCTAAGGGACGAGTAGAAATTATTTTGGCTAAAATAATGACTATCTTCCTAATAACTTTAATACATCACAAATGTTTCATTATTTTGGTGCCATTTCTTAATCAACTAACTTTTTCTTCTACTCTTCTCACACATTGCTTTTCTTATCATCCCATCTCTTTAAGCAAGTTCACACACCATTGGCAATGAGCGATCAAATTATCGTATTTTCCTTTTTGTCCTTTTTTTATGTTCCCTACTAATAGCATATGAATGTTTCAACACTTGCACCCTTAATATTTTCGACATGATCTTAACTTCAACTATCCCCTTTTTCCACTCGTACTCCTCTCAACCTCTTATTTTCCAGTTGAAGTTCTTATGAGTTGTAATGAACCTCGTGGTCATTTTCTTATATTTGTGCACTTTTACCATTTTGACCTTCCCATAGCTTCTTCATAGTTAGTTTGACTTGTGGGAATTCAAGACGTTCAATCGAGTTCTAGATGAGTTTTCTTATTTTGGAACTCTTAAAGTTAATAGATTTGACTTTGGTCAATATTCAGGGTAAACAGGCTCAAATGAGATTTCTTTAAGCGTTGTTAGCTCTAGAATGTGGACTTTGGGCTAGTGGAATATTTTATTTGGTTCTAGAGGCTTCCAGACACAATTTGGGCACTTAGGTGACTTTTAGGCAAGACTTGAAAAGTGCTGACTTTGGTCAATATTTCATCAAGACTATCTTTGTTAGTCATTTCAATGATTCTACTGAAAGTGAGCTTCGAAAGTTGTTTCTTGAGGTTGCTTTGGCCATTATCATTCTGGGTAAGTCCCTAACTTAGTTCCTCATATGTTTCTATAGAATTTGTGTATATCTATCCCATTTTTTTTAGAATTCCCTTGTCTTACACTCCTTTGATCAAGTAACTTTTGGGGTGATTTTGGGCCCCAAAACGTGTTTCGTTTGCGCTCAAACTTTGGGTATGTGTTTAGAAATCAATTGGGAATATAATTGTGAAATTTGTTTTTGATTCCATAAGCGGGTCTCGAGAGTCAATTTCTGACCAATTTTTTGGCCTGAATTTTTGTATATCAATATAGGTGTCATTATTCTCGTTTGACACCTAGATTATGTTTATGTTAGCATAGCAACATTCCAATGCTATCCAAAATGAGAAGGCACAGGAATGATAGTTTTTACTTGCAGTTCAGCCCCGAGTAGGTTATGGTTTACATCTTTTAGACTTATATCGATTAGATTATATATGTTATAAGTTACTTGAACATTAGGGTAAAATGTAGGTTAGAATTAGGCTTTAATACTGTTTTCACATATTTGGCCATTACCGAGGCTGTAGAATAAAATTAACATATTTATCCTTATCCTAGAATTCTATAGCCTCATTATGTTAGACTATAATCCTTAGTATAGGCTTGAGGAGGTATTTGTAGTAGAGTAGACATTTTATGGTTATTTTTGCATTATAGTTCCATTTTCAACATTTATTGTCATTACTGTGTAACTATGGGCCCGAGGCCATAGTTTTTGATTGGACAAAGTTCTAGATCAGTTCCCTTGTTTGGAGGGTGCTTTTACCCTTTATGTTACATATTTATACATGTAATATCTTGTGATGACATGCATATGCACATACATGCATTTACATGGCTAATGGTACAGTTTTTGAAGAAAATGAGAGATTTTTTATTTAAGCATAGGATTTTCCACTTTTACTATGATTTTCAGATTTCAGAGAAATACTTTATGTTTTATCAGTACTTTAGAAAGGAAAGGAAAGTATCATTTCTTATACTCAGTCTAAGGGACACTTCTGGACCTTTTCTCTATTTACTTTCTATTGATGAGTCTGAGGTACGATTCTGGGTGGCCTAAGGAGCACATATCTGAGTTTTATTGTATTTGTTGATGATCCCTAGGGCAGACTACAAGACAATTTAAGGAGCCTATGGGGTGGCTCACAAATCAATTTTAGGGTTTTTACTTTATGCATTAGCCACATTCTGCACCATATCATCCCATGATGTCTTGCATTCTCTTGTATGCACCTTTGTGTGGTTTATTGCCTTTATTATTATTATCTTCACCGTTAACCTAGATTGTTCTTGCTTTGAGTTTTCTTAGATTTAGGTGGATCTCGATAGATAGTTTACTGACATGACCCAGACCACCGTGAGTGGCACTCACCCAACCCCGGGTGAGCGAACCATCAATTCCCCAAACTTAACCATTCTAACAGCTCAAAACCGATGTGCAAAAAAGTAAACTAGCAATCAATATCAATAAAACAACTCTATTATAATAACCCTGCCGAAAATCCCCCCTAGAATATGAAAGTCAACGTACCAAAACACTACCAAAACTAGAGTACGGGAATGCAACCCCAACAAAAGAAATAGTCTAAGACCGAAACAAGTGGGCTACAACTTCAAAAGATAGAAATCAAGGCAGCTCAACCAAAGCAGCTCACCCTTGACATCTGAAAATGCTGGGACTACAAGTAAGGTCGCGTGTCAACCGCTGGAACATCTCCTGTACTCACAAAAGAAAAACAAGTGCAGTATCTGTACAAAACCACCGTGTACTGGTAGGATCATCAACCAGTTCCAAATAAACAGTGTATGAGTAGTACAACAAATCAAGTAAGAGTACAGGAACACATGTAACAAGTCAACAGGCATCCCTAGACTACAAGTCTTTACCTAGCTTGTTCCCACATGTAATCCACTTTTATCACCATGATCAACAATCAAGTATAACAATTAAACAACCCTCTTTATATAGCCCGGAAACACCCTGGGATCCTCTCTAAACAACACCTAAGTGTTAAACATGCAACCCAATCTACACCAAGACCAAGTTAAATCAGATATAACAATAACCCGGCCTCTCAAGGACCATAAATAATTATCACATTTCAATAACACAACCCGGTCCACTCAAGGGACCCATAATTCAATGCATAATGCAATAAAGCAAACCTGCACCAGGCCTGGTACCCAAGCCAACCGTTAGTATTTCTCGTACCAGGCGTGGTACCCGAGCCAACCATTAGTATATCCCATACCAGGTATGGTACCCAAGCCAACCATTAGTATACCAGTACCACGTGCGTGGTACCCGGGCCAACCGAATGTCACATAAATCCACAGTCACAAACAATGAACAATCAACACTTGTAACTAATAAGAAATAACACCTAATTCATTTCACAAGACAAAAAATAAGACTTTTGGACATTCCTAAACCATTCCCTATGTAATGAAACCATACAAATACTTAGGCAAAGGTACACAAACATACAATGCATACATGAATCAATAACCATCACCTACCTCGAATAATCAAGCTCTACAGTGCCGGAGCTTTCCCATTTTCAGGATCCTTTGCTTGTTCTTAGTGTAGAAACAAACACATAAACACTATGGTAAATTATTTGGCCTAAATTACCCAGATTATACAAAATCCTAATCCCCAAGCCAAACCATGATCATCCCAATCCTTTTCGGGCCTTTCCACCATTAATTGACCTAAGATTATCATTTATACCGATACATTTAGAGAATTAATGCTTGGTGATCATTACCCATTAACTATAAACAATACCCAACAACTCTAGCACCCTATAATTCCCCTTTTTCCACGTATTCTACAATCCTAGGTTATCCCAAACCTTTCTCCGCGTCCACCCCTAGCAATTCTATAACATACGAAATATAGTACGGAGTTTGTGTAGTAGAATTCTTACCTTTAGGATGAAAAATGGTGAAAAATTGATGAAAATTGCCCAAAATTGCCCTTTTCTTCTCCCAAAATGTCTCAAGAAAAACTTAACTATTTTAGGGAAGTTTCTACATTAAATCCCATCATGCTCTGCTATAGAGGTCCTCTCCACTATATTGGTACCACCATAGTGAAGTTGTCTGCTATGGCGGAGGCTGACTGACGTTGACTTCCCCTGTAGCGGTATTTTCTTCGCTACGGCGAAGGTCGCTATTGTAGAGTGTCAACCGCCGTAGTGGTAGACACGGGATATAAAGTCGTAAAGTCCCCAAAATTAGTCAATTTTACAAGATAGTTATTTTCTTGATGTCTCAAAACAACCCCTTTGCATCAACCTCGATTTTGGGAGTTCTACTTACCCGAATTCAATTCCGAAAAGTCCCCCAAACTCCTTTATGTCTTGGCTAAATGGAAAACTATATCTAGTGAAGAATACCTTCTCAATACTTATCCGTATCACCCTAGACCATACCTTGATCCATAATCGGCCGAGACTAGCCTAGCCCAGAATTTTCAACTCCTAAACCCAAAAGTATTCTAACCTGAAACTTGGCACGAAATGTTTACCAGTAACGATAAACCCGATTGTTACACTAAATACCAATTTACCCATCATTCATCCCCGAATGATCAAACCTAATAATACGGAAAGTAAAGAGCGAAAAGACTAGTACATGTATCCTCAAACAGGTGAGGGTATTTGTCCCGCATGTCCCTCTTGGTTTTCTAAGTGACTTCCTCAACCAGACAATGCTTCCATTGAACCATTATGATACTAATCACCTTTGTTCTCAATTTTTGGACATCTCGATCAAGAATCAAAACTGGTTCTTCTTCATCGCAAAGATCCTTATAAAAAAGCACTTTATCCCACTTGATGATATAGTCCCCATCCCCATGGTATCGCATGCTACATGGAATACCGGATGGACTCCCAAAAAACTAGGCGGCAGTGCTAACTTCTAAGACACTGGCCCTACGATCTCAACAACTTCAAATGGTCCGATGAATTGAGGCTGAGCTTGCCCTTCTTACTGAAATGCATAACTCTCTTCATTGGTGACACTTTCAACAATACATGTTCACCATCTTGAAATTCCATTTCCCGGACCTTGTGATCTTCATATTCCTTATGCCTTCTTTGGGAAGCTAGTAACTTGGTCTGAATCCCCCTTACCTTTTCCTGCGCCTTCCTTACCAAGTCTACACCCAGCGGATTTACATCGCCTCAACCCACCCAATCGGTGATCTACAACCTTTCCCATACAATGCCTAGAATGGTGTCATGTCAATGCTGGAGTGGTAGTTGTTCTTGTACGAGAATTCACACAATGGTAGAAAATTGTCCCAATGACCCTCGAAGTCAATCATACTTGATCTCAGCATGTCCTCCACACCTGGATCATCCTCTCCGACTGACCATCACTCTAAGAATGGAAGGTTGTACTAAAAGTGAGTTATGTACCCAACTCTTCATGCAACTTACCCCAGAACTCAGAGGTGAATTGTGTACCCCTGTCTGAAATGATAGATAGTGGTACTCCATACAATCTAACAATCTCCTTCACGTAGATCTTAGCCAATTGTTGCGAATTGTAGTCTACCCTGACTGGAATAAAATGAGTTGACTTGGTCAATATATCAACAATGACCCAAATTGAATCATATTTACCCAAGGTCTTCGGAAGACCCACCATGAAATCCATGGATATTCTCTCCCACTTCCACTCTGGAATGGGCATCCACTCTGGAATGGCCATTCTCTGAAGTAGTCATGCAGGTCTCTGGTGCTCATACTTTACTTGCTGGTAATTTTGACACTTGGACACAAAATCAGCTATGTCCCTCTTCATTCCGAGACACCAGTAAAGTTTGTCTCAAATTTTTGTACATTTTAGTCACACCCGAATGAATTGGGTACCGCAAACCATGAGCCTATGACAAATATTAGGTATCATATCATCATTCCAAGGAACACAAATCATCCCTCTGGAATTTAGTACCCCACCAGCGTCCAACATGGCATCCCTGGACTCCCCAAATATTACCTTACCTCATAGCTTATTCAGTTGCGGATCATGAAACTACTTGGCCTTTATATCCTCTATGAAAATGGCTTTAACCTCAATATTAGCCAATACCCCACCTTGTTCTGAAATACCCAAGTGCATGAACTTGGACTCCAATGCCTGAATTTCCCTTGCTAGTGGGCATTTGGACACCCCCAAACAAGCCAAACTGCCTATGCTAATTGTATTCCAGCTCAATGCGTCTGCCACCATATTAGCCTTACCCGGATGGTATTGAATATTCACATCATAGTCCTTCAACAACTCCATCCACCTTCTCTGCCTCAGATTCAAGTCCTTCTGAGTGAAAACATGATGCAGACTGCGATGATCAGTGAACACCTCACACTTGACACCATAGAGATAGTGTCTCCAAATCTTGAGTGCAAACATCACCGCTGCTAACTCTAAATCGTGAGTCGTATAGTTTCTCTCGTGAACCTTCAACTGCCTAGAAGCGTATGTTATCACATTTCTATCCTGCATCAACACATCACCCAAACCTGAATGTGAAGCATCAATAATAAACAATAAAGTCTTTACCTTCAACAAAAAAGGACCAAATAGGAGCCATGGTCAGAAGTGTCTTGAGCTTTTGGAAACTCTCCTCACACTTGTCGGACCATACAAAAAGTACCTCTTTCTGAGTTAGCCTTGTCAAGTGAATAGAATAGATGCAAAATCCTTGACAAACCTCCGGTAGTAACTTGCGAGCCCAACAAAACTTCTCACCTCAATCACAAAGCTAGGCCGGACCCAACTCTTAACTGCCATAATTTTTTGGGGATCTACCATCACCCCCTTTTCTAACACTACATGCCCCAAGAACGCAAGTGAAGTCAACCAAAATTCACACTTGGAGAACTTCCCATAATGCTTTTGATGCCTCAATATCTCTAACATAACTCGGGGATGTTCAACATACTCATCTCTACTCTTAGAGTAGATCAAAATATCGTCAATAAAAACAATGATAAAAGAATCCAAATATGACTTAAATACCCCATTCATTAAACTCATGAATGCCACCGGTGCATTATTCAACCCAAATGACATCACTAACAACTCGTAATGCCCATTTCGAGTTTGAAAAGCAGTTTTAGGAATATCCTCAGGCCTAATTTTCAACTGATGATACATTGATCTCAAGTCAATTTTTGAGAACACTGATCCATCCTATAACCGGTCAAATAGATTAGCGATACGGGGTAAAAGGTACTTATTCGAGATGGTAACCTTTTTCAACTACATGTAATCTATGCACATCCGCATACTACCATTCTTCTTCTTTACAAACAATACTGAAGCACCCCAAGGCGAAGCACTAGGATAGATAAATCCTTTATCTAGGAGTTCCTGAAGCTGAGTCTTAAGTTCTCTTAACTCTGTCAGAGCTATTCGGTATGGAGGAATGGTAATTAGGCGAGTGCTCGGCTCTAGGTCAATACAAAAATTGATATCCCTGTTCGGAGGTATACCAGCCAAATCTGCTGGAAACACCTCTCGAAACTCTGAACCCACCAGAACTGACTCAATAGCTAGTGACTCCACACTATAATCCCAGAGATGATCCAAAAAAGCTAAACACCCTCTCCCCACTAGCTTCCTAGACTGAACAAATGATATAATCTTGACCGGCTAAGGCCTGTAAACAGCCTCCCACTCTAGCCTATCCTTACCTGAAATTTCTAGAGCCACAGTCTTGGTGTTACAATTAAACACAGCATGATAAGGGGATAGCCAAGTCATGCCCAAAATGACAACGAAGTCAACCATGTCAAGAATTACCAAATCTACCCAAGTATGAAACCCCACAAAAACAATAGATCAATCACGATACACGTAAGTCACAATCATAGACTCTTTAACTGGGGTAAAAACATGGATAAGTGAATCAAGGTTATCACATATTAAGTCCAAACCCAAAGCAAACTTCACAGACACATAAGACTAAGTAGAACCTGGGTCAAAAAGCACAGAGGCCATCCTATCATAGACTAGAATTATACCTATGATCATCACATCTGATGCCTCATCCTCTGACCTTGGTCATCAATCTGAGCTACTTCCCTTGCTGGTTGCGCCCTGTCCCTACCTGCAACATCGTTCCCTCTGTCTCCTCGGCCTCTCGGAAATTTACCTTGCCCACCCTGTGGACGACCTCTAGCATGACCACCTCTACATGCCGAGACCACAGCCCTAGACTGTTGTTGAACCTGATTACCATTCTTTCTGTTAGGGCATTCCCTCTTAAAGTTACCCAGATCACCATAATGAAAGAAACCACGATCACGTATAGGCCTACTTGTAGATGTATAAGAGGCTCCCTGGCCTCTAGGAGCTGAAAACTGCTGATTAGCTCCAACATGATGACCTGTAACAGCTGGCAGAGCTGACTAAATAGGACGGGTTGAGTATACCTGTTGATTCTGGCCCCTGGAGTATGAACCACCATAATTTCCCTTATTCTGGGGCTTCTTGGTTAATGCCTTAGCCTGTCCCGCTTGCTTGACCCCTTCTAATTTATTAACATAATCCGTCACTGCATTAAAGCCCTTACCTAAAGAAGTCATGTGCATGGACAATACTTGTAGTTCAGTGTTCAAGCCCTTCACAAATAATCAGACCCTCTTCTCCTTTGAACCCAACAACTGAGTAGCGTAACAAGACAAAGCATGGAACTTAGCCTCATAAGTAGAGACTGACATGCTTCCCTATTCCAGATTCAAGACTAATCCTTCTTTCTCTCTCTCAAAGTATGAGGTAGATAATTCTCTAATAAGAGAGCATGAAACTCCTCCAAAGTCAAGGCAGGCAATGTTGATGGTCTGCACTCTACCTGAGACCTTCACCATTGCTTAGCGTCACCCTGTAGGTGAAATATGATGAAGTCAACCCCATGCTGACGTACGATACCTAACTTGTGCAACCTTTCATAACAATCCAAGATGAATTCATAAGAATCTTCCCTATTAGTACCCTGAAACGTAGGAGGTTTCATCTTGAGAAATTTGGTCAGCATCTCATGTTCGTTTCCTGTCATTACCAGACCAAGCATTGGGCTAAAGAAATCACCAGTGCCTGAATCTGCATCCCTCCTAGGAGCTATAGTAACCGTTGGCTGAGTGCCCAGAGCTTGATATACAACACCCATGGGGGTGGCTCTTGCACCAACCAAACCACTCAAGAAGTTCCAAGCCTGCTTAAATGCCTCGGGCGTCAAAAGTGGAAGGCCTGGACCTCCAGCCGGTGCTACCTCTGTCTGTGCCTCACTATCCTCAGCAATAACCTTCACTTCTTCGACAACCTTTTTCTGAGGTTGGGGAGGGTTTGCTTCTCCCATTCCTGTAGCAGCTTGAGCTCCAGACCTTGCGGGTGTGGCTCTACCTTGTCCTCTGCCCCTTCCCCTGCCTCTACCATGAATAGCTGGCCCTGCTACTCTAGCTCCATTTCACCTAGTATTAACCATCTGCGGACAGAAGAGTGAATGAGTCAGATACCAATTTGTATCACCAGATACCAATTGGAATCAAGTTATAGCACGAAGGAAAAAAGAAGAGAGTTTTTCCTATAGTCCTATAGCCTCTCGAGGACAAGTACAGACGACTTCATACCATTCTACAAGACTCTACTAGACCCATTTTGGTACGATGAGATCAATAAACCTAGGTCTATGATACCATCTTTATCACGCCCCAGACTGCAATGAGTGGCACTCACCCAACCCCCGGGTGATCGAACCATCACTTCCCTAAACTTAACCACTCTAACAGCTCAAAAACCGATGTGCAAAAAACTAAACTAGCAATCAATATCAATAAAACAACTCTATTATAATAACCTTGCGGAAAATCCCCCCTAGAATCTGAAAGTTAATGTACCAAAACACTAACCAAACTAGAATACGGGGATGCAACCCCAACAAAAGAAATAGTCTAAGCCCGAAACAAGTGGGCTACAACTTCAAAAGATAGAAATCAAGGCAGCTCGATCGAAGCAGCTAACCCTTGACGTCTGAAAATGTTGGGACTACAAGTGAGGTCGCGTGTCAATCACTAGAAGATTTCCAGTACTCACAAAAGAAAAACAAGTGTAGTATCAGTACACAACCAACGTGTACTGGTAGGATCATCATCCAGTTCCAAATAAACAGTGTATGAGTAGTACACCAAATCAAGTAAGAGTACAGGAACACATGTAACAAGTCAACAGGCATCCCTAGACTACAAGTCTCTACCTATCTTGTTCCCACATGTAATCCACTTTTATCACCATGATAAACAATCAAGTATAACAATTAAACAACCCTCTTTATATAGCTCAGACGCACCCTGGGATCCCCTCTAAATAACACCTAAGTGTAAAACATGCAACACGGTCTACACAAAGACCAACTCAAATTAGATATAACAATAACCCAGCCTCTCAAGGACCATAAACAATTATCATATTTCAATAACACAACCCGGTCCTCTCAGGAGACCCATAATTCAATGAAAAATACAATAAAGCAAACCCGTACCAAGCGTGGTACCCGAGCTAATTGTTAGTATTTCCCATACTAGGCGTGGTACCCGAGCCAACCGTTAGTATATCAAATACCAGGCGTGGTACCCAAGACAACCATTAGTATACCCGTACCACGTGTAGTACCTGAGCTAACCGAATGTCACATAAATCCACAGTCACAAACAATGAACAATCAACACTTGTAAACCAACAAGCAATAACACCTAGTTTATTTCATAAGATTGAAAACAGGACTTTTGGACATTCCTAAATCATTCCCTAAGCAATACAACCATACAAATACTTATACAAAGGTACACAAACATACAATGCATACAAGAATCAATAACCATCACCTACCTCGAATAATCAAACTCTACAGCGCCAAATCTTTCCCTTTTTCAGAATCCCTTGCTTGTTCTTCGTCTAGAAATAAACACATAAACACTACAGTGAATTAATTGGCCTAAATTACTCAGATTATACAAAATCCTAATCCCCATGCCAAACCATGATCATCCCAACCCTTTTCGGGCTTTCTCGCCATTAATTCAGCTAAGATTATCATTTATACCGATACATTTAGAGACTTAAAGCTTGGTGATCATTACCCATTAACTATAAACAATACGCAAGAACTCTAGCACCCTAGAATTCCCCCTTTTCCCCAGATTCTACAATCATAGGTTATCCAAAACCTTTCCCCAAGTCCACCCATATATATTCTATAGCGTAGGAAAGATAGTACGGAGTTTGGGGAGTAGAATCCTTGCCTTTAGGATGAAAAATGGTGAAAAACTAATGAAAATTGCCCAAAATTGCCCTCTTTTTCTCCCATAACGTCTCAAGAAAGACTAAACTATTTTGGGAAAGTTTCTGCATTAAATCCCATCACACTCCGCTATAGAGGTCCACTCCGCTATAGTGGTACCGCCATAGCGGAGTCATCCGCTATGGCAGAGGCTGACCAACATTGACTTCTGTTGTAGCAGTATTTTCTCCTCTACGGTGGAGGTTGCTATGGAAGAGTGTCAACCGCTACGGTAGTTAACTTGGGACAGAAAGTTGTAAATTCTCCATAATTGGTCCATTTTACAACACACATATTTTCCCGATGCCTCGGAATAACCCCTTCGTATCAACCTCGATTTCGGGAGTTCTACTTACCCGAATTCAATTTCGAAAAGTCCCTCGGACTCCTTTATGTCTTAGCTAAATGGAAAACTAGCTCAATTCAAGACTCCATTCCTAATACTTACTCGGATTGCCCTAGACCATTAGTATCCCATACCAAGCATAGTACCCGAGCCAACCAATGTATATAACTTGTACTAGGCATGGTACCCGAGCCAACTGAATGTCACATGAAAAATCCAACAGTAAATAATTAAATAAAGAGCAACACACTTGTATCACCAACAAGCAAAAAATCAAGTTCATTTCACATAATTAACACCCGAATACTTAGACATTTATAAACTCATTCCCTAAACATGCAAGACACATACATTACTAAGTAAAGGTTATATGCATACATATTGCATTTGGAAAAAAATACCATTATCTACCCAAACTGGGTCCATGACCCTAACCTTGATCACTTGTACGAAGACAACTTTCCGGTTCATCATCTAGAAACCTAATCAGTCGATATATCAATCCTGGAACCTTCCTTTAAGACAACCACCATTCAAGGAAATATCCTCTAACATTGAAGCTCCACTCCCTTCTTGTTCTATGCCATTTCCCTTAATTGAATTATTCCCGAAGCCCACTGTAAATAGCCATCTAATGGTTCACAATAAATTCAATTCCCTGAACCTACCCAATAGTCTAGTTTCCTATATTCTACCACCACACACCAATTGACATATATAAATAGCCCGAAAAGAAACACATTACCCTAACACCCCCATTCTTATTTAATATTCAATCAAACAACCAGGCAATACAATATTCCTTCAGACTCCAGGTCTGAAGGCCTAAACATGGATTCTCCTATCATTCTACCCAATAGTATGTAGTAAAATGCAGGTCAAAGTCTACTCAGTAAGGATAACCTAGCCTACTTGGATGCCAAGCAGTTGCGCAATGAACGTTCTGGCTCTGTGAAGGCATTTCTAATAGAGGACAAGCTCGAAATCAATAGTTTTGCACCTTTTAAGCCAGAATCTCTCGTCCCTATGGCTCCCAAGCTTAGGGACAACCTAGGAGGGTTTTTGGAGTAACCCTCTTCTATTTTCCAATTGAAGAGGAGAAGTGTAAAATATAATTTGTGTATTCTGGTTTGTGTTTTCTGCCATACCGCTACAGCGGTCGGCTGACCACTACAGTAGTAGTACTATAGTGGTAAAATTCTCACTATAATAGGGTGATGTCTTCTCAAACTAATTTTATAAATCAAAATTTTCTGTCATGTCAACTCCACTTAAATCAAAATGAATTTTAATCATCCCAAAATCACGTTAAGGTAATTTTCAAAATAATAACAAATTAGGTTGTTACAATGCCTGATACAGTTTCTATGATTTATTAGAATAATGATCGGGTCCATCGTTATGGGTAAACATTTCATGCCATATTCGAGTTGGAAAACTTATGGGTTTGGGTGATGGAATTTTTGGGCTAGGCTAGTCTCGGACGGTTTTTGAGCGAGGTATCATCTGGGGAAATTTGGGTGAGAATTGAGTAATCTATCTTGTGATGAGCTAGTTTTCCCATTATCTAAGGCGTTAAGAAGTCCGGGGGACTTTTCAAAAATGAATTTAGGTAAGTAGAACTCCAGGTTTTAAGGTTGACGTGAAGGGGTTGTTCTAGAACGCCTGGATTTAACATGTGTTGTAAAATAGGAACTTTTGGGGGATTTTCCAAGGTTTTCTACCATGTAAACTGCTATAGCAGTTTTCACTGTGCTACAGTGACTACCGATGTAGTGGAGGAATTCTCACTATAGCAGAAGTCAACATCGATCAGCACCGCCATAGCATTCGATTCTGCTACAGCAGCACTGCTATAGCAGTGTATGAACTGCTATAGCAGACTAAGTCGGGTTTAATGCTGAAACTTCCCCAAAAACATTCAGTAACATTTAAGATTGTTTTGGGAAAGGACAGAGATGAAGGAAGGTAAATTTCAGTGATTTTCTACCAAACTCCATCGAAAACGTAAGGTTTTTGCTCCCCACTTTGTTATTTTGATTCCTGAACCTTAGAATCTATAATCTATGGGTTTGGGGAAAGGTTTAGGTTAACCTAAGAATATGAAATTCAAGGGAAAAGGGGATTTTACGGTGTTGAATTCTTGGGTTTATGTTGTTTATGGGTCATTCATGCCTTAATCACCATTATTCGTTAAATGTGATTGATCTTGGGGGTATTTATACACCTAATTGCCTTATTTAGCCATGTTTTAGCCTTGTTTCGAGGGCACAAGTGATGCATATCCTTATGATTACTTGCATTTTCATGGTGGTGAGCTAATATATGTAATTAGATGCTTTGCAGGGAAAAAGATGGAGACAAACAACCCAAGAGAGCTAAAATGGAAGCATAAAAACATTCGAAAGGAGTTAGCAACGTTTCGAGAGAAAAAGAGAGAAAAAGAAGAAAATCTGGGTTATGGCGCATCGGTGGCGCATCGCCCCAGCCACCAAACAATTGAGTGATGGGGATGGCGGATTGGTGGCGTTTTTCCCCAGCCTTGGATGGCTCTATGGTGGAGCGCCGCGCCAAAGGCATACCTGGAAATTTTTTCAGCTTTTTTCTACTCCAAATCCAAGTAGGAAAAGAGGTTATTTTCCTCCTACTCTATAAATACATCTCAAAACACGATTTTGACATGACTTTTGACCTACGAAGAGATAGGAGCCGCCGTGGAGGCCGGAGAATATTGGTTTCATCTTTTCTTCTCCTTTATTATTTATTTTACATTTTTCTTTGGATGATTTATTGTAATTTCTCCATGTCTATGCGGAGTTAAACTTCTCGTTCTAAGATTATGGTAGCTAACTACATGATTTTTTAGTAGACAATTGATTCGATTATTTGTTTATCATATTAGTTGTTCTTATATTCTTGTGCTTACTATTTTAATGCTTCGCGACCATTAAAATAAATCTATAATCTCTTTGTGAACGCGAGAGAAGAATTATTAAGATAGAACAAAGAATATAGGGAGCACGACCTCTCTTTTGTAACGTAAAGGGTAGGTTAGCGACTAGGATAGAGATATAACTAGAACACCTTGCTTGGTTCATACAGGAAGAAATATAAATGCTTTTAAAATAAGATGTCACATCCCCGTTCAACGATGTAGTTGTGATGCTATTTTGAATAGGCCACTAGAGGCTCGAGAGACCATAATTGTAATATCAACCTCGGAATCAACAACTAGATAGACAAACAAGTGGATGAAATTGCTTATTAAACATGATTGTTAGCAGATCCATAGTCCTAGATCGATTTCATCACATTGATTACGTGAAAATCTGCTCTTTGTTTGGTTAATTGTTCATTAGTTAACTTCTTCTTTTTATTTCTAGATTAGTTAATCTTAAATTCACCTTTGGAATTTTACGCTTGAATAAATAATTAGAACCAGTTTAATTTAGTAAAATAGTTAATCAACAAGTCCCTGTGGGTACGATATCTGGACTTACAATTCTATATTACTTGTACGACTGCGTACACTTGCGTGTACGTTAGGACGCAACAAGTTTTTGGCGTCGTTGCCGGGGACTTAGAAATTAATTATTTATCTATATTAGACTTTTTCTTTTTATTTATTTAAGTTTGTGTATATATTTTATTTTCTTTTACAGATAGTTCTTTTTTTTGGTACTCCTCTTAACATGACATCCCAGGGATAAAGATTGGTTGAAGGGTCAGTACTATTCATATGTTTGTAATCCTTGTCAGTATTGTGGAGGACCCCACCTGGGTTTTAATTGCCATTATATTCAAAAGGGCGGGTGGTGTGCACCTACCCAATCTCTTGAATTTAATGTATGTCATATATGTGGTGGTCAGGATGGCCATTCGAATGGTTGTCCTAACTCTTATTCTCCTTCCCCAAGCCCCTATTATAATTCTTCTGTAGTTTATGATATTGACAGGCGTAATGAAATGGAGGATGTGAATGATGCTCACCTTATTGATATGCTGAAGCAAATACTAGATAAACTCACAAAGATAACGACACATCTGATAAAAGGTAGAGTTGATCTCAGACAAGAGATAGACCAATTTGGCTAAGATATCCATTATTTGAAGTATCACATTAAGAAAAAGGTTGAGGCGTCTGATGCTCAATAATCAATTGTTGTGGATACCGTCCAACTAGTGGAGGAAAAAGAAGAATTTCATCCATTCAACTATGCTTTATTCATTGGTGCTGATGTTAAGGAGATGTATGAAAGTGAGCATGTCATAAACAATGCAAGTTTTGGATTAGGTACTGTTGGACCTCATTTTAATAACTTTTCTACGTTATGTTTGGATGATGACATAAAAATTGAGTCATATGAGCTAGTGGAGAAGTGCGTAGATGAGGAACAAGGTCCTTACATTCTAAAATTTGCCACACCAAAAAGATAAAACGACATTTCTCACTTAAGGGCCAAGAAGTGCAAGATGCGACATTCTTTGCTTGGTCCCTTCATCTTTATACCACCGCCCCTTGAGCGGAGAAGAAAGTTTGATGCAAAGTTAGGGGCACAATTCATAAGTTCTAAGTGGAATGAAAAGTGGTGTAGTGATGGCGTCGTGCCGCGACGTTAAATCAGGCCCTTGTTTGGAGGCAACCCAACTAGTAGTGTAACTTCTTATTTATTTTTTAGTGTCACGTTTTTGTTTTTGTTTTGATTTTGCAGGTTTGGGAAAGTCTGAGTACCCGAATTTGAAAGCTAAGGAGCATGATTTAAGCTTAAGTGTGGGGTCGTTCACCCCTTTTCATCAAAATTGAAGAAACATGCTGTTAGCTAGGCCCTAGAGGGCCTCATGGAGTATTTCTCACCCTTCTTCTTCATTTTTTTCTATAAATTGCTTTGGGGACAAAGCATGATTTTAAGTGTGGGGTGGGGAATCTTCCAATAATTATGAGTTTTAGGATGAGTATGCCATAGGAATTTATTTTATTTGAAAAGAAAAAAATAATACAAAAAGATTTTTTAAGTTTTTCTTTAGAGGCATATCTCATTCACCCCTTGGTTTTTCTTTTTGGTTCTTTTCCGAGGGGGTGCCCTTTGAACCGAGTAGTTTTTATTTTTTAGTAGTAGTTTTTATTTTTTTTGTCATAGATAGAGAAATTTTCTCGACGATGGATGGATGACGACTGTCTTGAGAGAAAATTAGTCATAGGAAGGAGAAAGAATAGAAATCATAGCCTTTTGAATGCTAGGTGCTTCACCTAAGTATACACTAGACGTCATGGGTAATTCACTCAAAATAAGCATAAAAAGTAGAAAACTTCATTTAGAGATGCATAAGCTCTTTAACTTGACTCATACAATCTAAAGATGGGCTTAATAATGTTAACTCATTCAATTTGATTGTGTGGTGAATATGAAGTATTAGGAAGCCATTTTTGAACCATTGTGCCATGTGTGGTGAGTGTTTGTTGTGTTTTTTGTATATCTTGATATCTAGAACTTACCCCGTGTGTGTATGAAATGAAACATAGTATTGACATGTGGGATATGATCAAGGCATTTCTTTGTAAGCCACTTCTTTTTGACTATTATTTGTGCCACCCTTTGTATTATTCTTAGTTAAGCCCCATTGAGCCTTAAGCCTAGTTCATTGACTAGCCGCATGTTTAGCCTATACTCTTTATTTGATTACCCTATATTAATTTGATCCAAGGAGTCCCTAATGCACTTTGTAGTTGAAGGACTTAAAGGTAGAACGGAACAAAAGAGAAAAGGTAAAAAGATAGAGGGAGGTTGGTGTGGTAAGAACAAGAATTAGATGTGGTGCCCTTGTGAAAAATAATTTGTATGTTGGTAGTAAGAAGAGAAAAAACAAACAAACAAAAAAAATAGTTTAGAAAAATCTTCTTGATACCAATAAGTGAATGAAGGTTAAGGGCAATAAACCAAAAGAAAAAGGGGGAGTTTGAAGGGAAACATGAACATAAGTTGAAGTTGAGGTGATATAAGGAAAAGAGTGAAAAAGTTTAAAGTTAGTGTCTTAAAGTGCATAGGGAAAGTAGTCACTATTGGCCAAAGTGTTCCTACCTGTCCCTTAGCCGACATTACAACCTATAAAAGTTCTTTTGATCCTACAATGTTGATGCTTTGTTAATAGAGTATTACACTAAGGGCAAACCTATGGTAAATCTTGTATGCATGAAACTTTCTTTGAGAGAGTGAGCAAAGTTTTTATCTATATGCTCCAATTTGAATATGTATGTATGATATGAGCAATGGGCATCTCTCTTAAATGTGAGGGCACAAAATGGTGAAAACTTGGTGCACTAATGATGTCTATATTCACACATGATCATGTTGGCCGTATTTTTCATGAAGAGTCAGTTTTAGAGGTTGTGTGGTTTCAATGAAGGGTCTGTAAAAATATGATTGATGTATGCATGTTGAGTGGATTATGGGTCATGATTAAACTGTCTTGTTAACTTGGGTGTGAGTAGAACTGTTCAATTGATATCTTAATATGTGAAATTTTGTAGGGTGTGTAATGATTTGTTCGAGGACGAACAAAGGTTTAAGTGTGGGGTTGTAATCTTGGGCGTATTTATACGCCTAATTGCCTTATTTACCCATATTTTAGCCTTGTTTCGAGGGCAAAAGTGATGCATATCCTTATGATTACTTGCCTTTTCATGGTGGTGAGCTAATATATGTGATTAGATACTTTGCAGGGAAAAAGATGGAGAAAAACAATCCAAGAGAGCTAAAACGGAAGCATAAAAACATTGGAAATGAGTTAGCAACGTTCTGGGAGAAAAAAAGAGCAAAAGAAGAAAATATGGGCTGTGGCGCATTGGTGGCACGTTTCCCCAGCCCCCAAACTACTGAGGGATGGGGATGGTGCATTGGTGGCACGTCGCCCCAGCCTTGGCTAGCAATATGGTGGCGCACCGCGCCAAAGGCATACCCGAAAATTTTCCAGGTTTTTTCTACTCTAAATCCAAGTAGGAAAAGGGGTTATTTTCCTCCTACTCTATAAATACATCTCAAATCACGATTTTGACATAACTTTTGACCCACGAAGAGCTAGGAGCCGCCGTGGAGGCTGGAGACTATTTGTTTCATCTTTTCTTCTCCTTTATTATTTATTTTACATTTTTCTTTGTATGATTTATTGTAATTTCTCCATGTCTATGTGGAGTTAAACTTCTCGTTCTATGATTATGGTAGCTAACTACATGATTTTTTAGTAGACAATTGATTCGATTAATTGTTTATCGTATTAGTTGTTCTTATATTCTTGTGCTTACTATTTTAATGCTTCGCGACCATTAAAATAAATCAATAATCTCTTTGTTAACTCGAGAGAAGAATCATTGAGATAGAACAAAGAATATAGAGAGCAAGACCTCTCTTTTGTAACGTAAAGGGTAGGTTAGCGACTAGGATAGAGATATACCTAGAAAGCCTTGCTTGGTTCATATGGGAAGAAATATAAATGCTTTTAAAATAAGATGTCACATCCCCGCTCAACGATGTAGTTGTGATGCTATTTTGAATAGGCAACTAGAGGCTCGACAAACCATAGTTGTAATATCAACCTCGGAATCAAAAACTAGATAAACAAACAAGTCGATGAAATTGCTTATTAAACATGATTGTTAGCAGATCCATAGTCCTAGATCAATTTCATCACATTGATTACGTGAAAATCTGCTCTTTGTTTGGTTAATTGTTCATTAGTTAACTTCTTCTTTTTATTTCTAGATTAGTTAATCTTAAATTCACCTTTGGAATTTTATGCTTGAATTAATAATTAGAACCAGTTTAATTTAGTAAAATAGTTAATCGACAAGTCCCTGTGGGTATGATATCTGGACTTATAATCCTATACTACTTGTACGACAGCATACACTTGTGTGTGCGTTAGGACGCAACAGTGATCGTAAAATGGTAGTTTAGGTTGAATTAGTGGTGAGAAAGCTCGGGAATGGGCGGAATCATTAGGGTTTGGCCTGGGGGATTAGGATTTTGCATAATCAAGGTAATTTAGGCCATTGGACTGATTTTAGCATATTGTATACTTGATTTTAGACCAAGGGCAAGAAAAAACATCCGTAAATGGGAAGGCTCCAGTCCACTAAGGTTTAGGCTATTCGAGGCAGGTGATGGTTATTGTTTTGCCAAATACAATGTATATACATGTAACTATAGCTTAGTAATGTATGTTTTTCATGCATAGGAAAATAATTTATGAATGTCCAAGTATTTGGGGTGTCACTTATGTGAAATGAACTTGATTGTTGCTTGTAAATTTTATAAGGGTGTTTCATATTCATATAAGTATTGACTGTTGGCTTTGTGTGATATTCGGTTGGCTTGAGTACCATGCCTGGTACAGGCTACTAATGGTTGGCTTGGGTACCATGCCTGGTACAAGTTCTATATTGGTTGGCTCGAGAACTACACATGATATAGGTTGTATATCGGTTGGCTCAGGTACCACGCCTGGTACGCGTTTAATTTGCATTGTTGATTGTGTTTATTGAAGGTTCAATGAGTGGACCGGGTTGATTGTTGATATTGTGATATTGTATATTGGTCCTTGAGAGGCCAGGCTATTACACTTAAATATGGGGTTGGTCCTGGGGTGAACAGGGTATTATATGATAACACTAAGTGTTTTTCTAGGGATACGTAGTTGGTCTGAGTAAAGTAAAAGGGTAAATGTCTTGATTATTATTTCTTGTTAAATAATTGTTGAACCAGTTTCATGTGGTTGATAAGTTAGCAGGTAGGGTGAGAGCCTAAATTTATGGCACTGGTTGTTGCTACAGGTCTATGCTATTTTACTCATCTTTGGTTTATTGTATTTATATTGCTTGTTGGAGCTGGCCAATGATCCTACCAGTACAGGGTGGTTGTATACTAATTATGCACTTGTTTCTTTCTATGAGTACATGACATCTTCTGGTGGTTCCTACGCAACCTGATATCTAGTCCAGTGATTCCAGACTTCAAGGGTAAGATGTTTCTGTAGGGCCACCTTGATTTCTTCCAGTTAGTTATAGTTCACTTGTTTCCAGACTTAAACTCTTATTTTATTTTAGGGTTGCATCTGCGTTCTAGACTTTTGGTAGATTGTTTTAGTATTATGACTTTCAGTTTTAAGGGGTAATTGCACAGGATGTTATTAGCTTTTGACTAGATATGAATGATAGTTTATTTTCAATGCAAATTGGTTTTGAGCTATTAGATTTACTAAGTGTTGGGTTGTTGATTAGTGCACTCATTTGGGGAATTTAGGTGGGTGTCACTCATGACAAGTTGGGTTGTGACAAAGATTGTATTAGAGCCCTAGGTTTGTTAATCTCATCGTACCAAAATAGGTCTAGTAGAGTTTTGCGGAATGGTACAGAGATGTCTGTACTTTTCTTCGAGAGGCTGTAGGACTTCAGGAAACTATCTCTTTTTTCTTTCTTCCAGCTATAACTCGATTTCAATTAGTATTTGATGATACAAATTGGTATCTAACCTCTTTTACTCTTTTGTCTGCAGATGGTTAACACCAGAAATAACGATGTAAGAGTGTTAGTCCCAGTAGTGGGCACAATGGTCAAAGAGAGAGGAAGGGGAAGGGGTAGAGGTAGAGGTAGGGAAACACCATCCAGGGGTGGAGCTCAGGCAGCTATAGGTGCAAGGGAAATGACCCCTCCCCCACCCTAGGATCTGGTTAAGAAGGAAACTGATGTTGTTGTTGAGTACAGAGTGGAACAAGCGAAGGTTGCACCAACAAGAGGTGTAGGCCTTCCCTTTGTGATGCCCGAGGCATTTCAGCAAGTGTGGAATTTTCTTAGTAGGCTGGTAGGTGCTTGAACCACCCTCACAAGTACTGCAGATCAGGTTTCGGGGCACCCTGCCAGTGGTTGTAATAGCTTTTAGAATGTATGCAGCTTCAGGTACTAATGACTTCTTTTGTCTGATGCTAGGTCCGGTTATGACTGGGAATGATCATCAGATGCTGACTAAGTTCTTAAAATTGAAACATCCTACGTTTCAGCGTCCTGAGAAAGAGAATGATTATGAGTTTGTTATGGAGTGTTATGAGATGCTGCATAAGCTGTGCATTATGTAGAAGAATGGGGTAGAGTTTGTCATCTTTCAGCTTTAAAGTGATGCCAAGCAGTGGTGGAGGTCTCATGTGAAGTGTCGTCCATCAGCTTTGCCTCCACCTTACTTGGATACAGTTCCATGCTCTTTACTTAGAGAAATATGTGCCCCGCACCTTGAGTGATCATAAAAAGGATGAATTTATGGCTCTTGAGCAGGGTAACATGTCGGTTTAAGCCTATGAGGCCAAATTTCATGCCTTGTCATGGTTTTCTACTCAGATTCTAGGTATGGAAGAGAAGAGGATTTGTCTATTTGTGAAGGGCCTGAATACTGAGTTCCAGGTGTTGTCTTTGCATATGACCTCATTGGGAAGAAGTTTCAATGAGGTAATAGATTATGTGAAGAAATTGGAGGGGGTCAGACAGGTTGGGCAGGCTAAGGTGTTTGCCAAGAAGTCCCGAAATGATGGTAATTACAGTAGTTCATACTCCAGGGGTCACAATCAACAGGTGTACTTTTCCTATCCTATTCAGTCAGCCCTGCCTGCTACTATAAGTGGTCGTCGGGGAGCCAGTCAATAGTTTTCTCCTCCTAAAGGCCAGGGGGCTTCTTAAACTTCTACTAGCAGGCCTACTTTTGACCGTGGGTGTTTTCGTTGTGGTGATCTAGGTCACTTCAAGAGGGAGTGCCCTCACAGGCAGGTAGGTAATCAGAATCAGCAATAGTTTAAGGTTGTGGTTCTAGTAGGTAGAGGTGGCTACTCTAGGGGTCGTTCACAGGGTGCGTGAGGCAACTTTCTGGGAGGCCGGGGAAATAGAAGACATAGTGGCACGGGAAGGGAAGTGGTGCAGCCAGCCAGGGTAGTTTCTCGAATTGATGACTGGACCTATTATTGTGATTTTCCAAGAAAGTCTGAGGCTGAGGGATCAGATGTGGTGATCAGAAGTACAATTTTAGTCTGTGATGGGATGGCCTCTGTACTGTTTGACCCAAGTTCTACTTATTCATATGTTTTTGTGAATTTTCTTTGTGTCTGGATTTGATTTGTGATGTCCTTGATTCTCTTATTTATGTTTCTACCCTGGTTTGACAGTCTGTTATAGTAACCCATATTTATCATACTTGCCCTGTGAGTTTTGTGGGGTTACAGATTTAGGAATATTTGGTTATTTTGGACATGTTAGATTTTGATGTTATTTGGGTATGACCTAATTGTCTCCATATCATGAAGTGTTGAATTGTAATACTAAGATAGTGACTCTAGAAATTCTGGGTAAGGATAGGCTAGAGTGGGAAGGTGTGTACATTCCTAAGCCTGCTAAGATCATATCATTTGTTCGGGCTAGGAAGTTAGTGGGAATAGGGTGTTTGGCTTTCTTGGCTTATCTCCGGGATGATAGAATATAGTCCCCATTAATTGAGTCAGTTCTGGTAGTTTCAGACTTTCATCTAGACAAATACATTAACTTTTGTATAGACTTGAAGCCGGGCACTCACCCAATTTCTATTCCTCCTCATCACATTGCTCTGGCAAAGTTAAGGGAACTGAAGACTCAGCTTCAAGAAATCTTAGATAAAGGCTTTATTTGTCCTAGTGATTCACCTTGAGGTACTCCGATGTTATTCGTGAAAAAGAAAGATGGTAGCATAAGGATGTGTATAGACTACATGCAATTGAACAAGGTCACCATCCAAAACAAGTATCCTTTACCTCGCATAGATGATCCCTTTGACCAGTTGTAGGGTGCGTCTATATTTTCAAAAATTGACTTACGGTCAGGGTACCATCAGTTAAAGATTAGGCTTAAGGACATCCCTAAGATGAAATTCTAGACACGTTACGGGCATTACAAGTTCCTAGTAATGTCATTTAGGTTGACCAATGCACCGGCAGAATTCATAAGTTTGATGAATAGGGTATTCAAATCGTATCTAGATTCGTTCATCATCGTGTTTATAGATGACATTCTGATTTACTCTAAGAGTAGGAAGGAGCATGCAAAGCATCTTCGTATTAATTTGGATATTTTGAGGCACCAGAAACTATATGCCAAGTTTTCCAAGTGTGAATTTTGGTTGACATCTGTTGCCTTCTTAGGGCATGTGGTGTCATAAAATGGGGTGATGGTGGATCCCCAGAAGATTGAGGCAGTTAAGAGTTGGGTCCTGCCTAGATCTATGATTGAGATTATGAGTTTTGTGGGGCTTGCAGGATACTATCGCAAATTTGTCAAGGACTTTGCATCCATCGCCACTCACTTGACAAGGGTGACTAGGAAAGAGGTACCGTTTGTATGGTCCAAAAAGTGTGAGAAGAACTTCAAAAAAGCTCAAGACACTTCTTATCATAGCTATCATCCTATCATTGTCGGTCGAAGGTAAGGATTTCATTGTGTATTGTGATGATTCACATTCGGGTTTGAGTGTTATATTGATGTAGGACATGAATGTTATAGCTTATGCTTCAAGGCAGTTGAAGCTCATGAGAAGAATTACCCAACCCATTACTTGGAGTTGGCAGCGGTGGTTTTTGCACTCAATATTTGGAAGCACTACCTCTATGGTGTAAAGTGTGAGGTGTTCACGGACCATTGCAGCCTGCAACATTTGTTTACTCAGAAAGACTTGAATCTGAGGTAGAGGAAGTGGATGGAGTTATTGAAGGATTATGATATGACCATCCAGTATCATCCGGGAAATGAAAATATAGTGGCAGACACATTGAGCCAGAAAGCGGTTAGCATTGGTGTCACGGCCCGATTTCTCGGTCATGATGGCACCTACAACACCCGGTAGGTGAACCGATCCCCGAAGCCCAAAACAGTTAGTAATTGGCTACTATCTAACAAATAAGAGAACAAGACGAATAGAACAGATAAAAGGACTATAAATATATACATATACCATTATATCGTAACAAAAATATTTTTCATAAACCTTTAAAATATTTTGAAAAGGTAATAATAATATAATTTTCTACCACATTCAACTTTTAAATTAAATATTTTCAAATACACGCGATGTTAATAAATTCTCAAACTTAGGCTCGCAACTCACCAACGCACGATTTTGATACTCAAGAACTCTCTTGGAATCCTCCCTTATGTTTTCTCACTATTTCAGAACTGAAATAGCGTTTTAAAACGTGAAGTTGAGGCTTAAATCGAGTTTGACCCGACCCGGTTCGCGACCCGGTTCGCAACCCATTTCTGCCAGACAGTCCGCGGTAAAACAGTCATAACTTTTTACTCATAGATCAGCTGGACGTGAGGTTTTGTGCGTTGGAAAATAGACTCGTAGACCTTCGATTTGGGATTTTGGGGGACTTATAACTCTTTATATATTGAGATAAAAGCACTGAGACATTTTACCCTAAGTTCAGGAAATTTGTTAAAGGAACTTACGATAACTTTTGCCGACTTACTTGTCTTCAAAACTTATCATACGACCAAACAAATGGACCCGGCACTGAAATACCGGTCCTGACAAGACTTAAGTGACTTGGGACCGCTACAAACAAGCTTTAAAGGTTCAAGGAAAACGTATAGGTCAAAATAACCGGCAGGGTCATTACATCATCCACTACTAAAAAGGACTTTCGTCCTCGAAAGTCAACGTCAAGGGGGTACCTGAAGGCTAAAATAGTTGCGGATACTGAGCCTGCATATCTCTCTCGGTCTCCCAGGTAGCCTCCTCGACTGGACGGTGCCTCCACTGAACCTTAACAACCGGGATCTCTCGAGACCTCAATCTCCTGACATCTCTGGCCAAAATAGTTGTCGGCTCCTCAACAAAGGCTAAACCCTCACCCAACTGAACTGAATCCCACTGTAACACATGAGACTCATCTGGGACATACCGACGCAACATCAAAACATAAAATACAGGATGTACAGCTGAAAACATCGGAGGCAAGGCTAGCTGATAGGCAACGCTACCGACACTCTGAAGAATCTCAAACGGCCCAATGTACCTGGGGCTAAGCTTTCCCCGCCTACCAAATCTCATCACGCCCTTCATGGGCGATACTCGGAGAAACACCAAGTCACCGACACTAAATTCCAAGGCACGAAGCCTACGATCAGCATAACTCTTCTGCCTACTCTGAGCTGCCCAAAGTCTATCCTGAATCACTCAGACTCGGTGTAAGGAATCTCGAAGCAAATCTGTGCTCTGTGGCCCAGCACTAAAACCATAAAACCAACCTACCGGTGATCTGCAACGCCTGCCATACAAAGCCTCAAAAGGTGCCATGCCGATACTCGAATGAAAGCTGTTATTATAAGCAAACTCTGCCAAGGGAACAAATTGACCCCAAGAACCTCCAAAGTCAAGAACACAGGCCGGAAGCATGTCCTCCAGAATCTGAATGGTCCTCTCGGACTGGCCATCTGTCTGAGGGTGGAAAGCGGTACTAAGGTGAACCTCTGTACCCAAATATCGCTGAATACCCCTCCAGAACTGAGATGTGAACTGAGTGTCGCGGTCTGAAATAATGGAAGCTGGGACCCCATGCATACGAACAATCTCATGAAGGTAGATCTAAGCTAACCTCTCTGCGCCATAAGAAGTCTGAACCGGAAAGAAATGTGCTGACTTAGTCAGCCTATCAACAATCACCAATATGGAATCAAACCCATGAAAAGTACGAGGCAAACCAACAACAAAGTCCATAGTAATCCCTTCCCACTTCCACTCAGGAATGGGAAGTCACTGCATCAAACCACCAGGTCTCATAGGCTCGAACTTAACCTGCTGACAGTTCAAGCACCGAGATATGAAATCCGCTATATCCTGCTTCATACCACTCCACCAGTAAAGTTGTCTCAAGTCACTATACATCTTTGTTGTGCCAGGGTGAATGGAGTATCTAGTACAATGTGCCTCATGAAGTACCAACTGAATCAAATCACTAATCCTCGGAACACAAAGGCGACTATCGAACCTCAGAACCCCATCTGAATTTAGAGTAGCCCGACTGGTCCCACCCTGAACAACCCGATCACGAAGGTCACACAACTGCTGATCCTCAAACTGACGGCTCTGAATCTGATCAATCAACGTAGAACGAACTTCAATACTGGCAAGAACTCTGCTAGGATCCGAAAAGTCAGGCCTAACCAGACGGTTAGCCAAGGACTGGATGTCCCAGGCCAACGGTTGCTCTGAAACTGAAAGAGAAGCTAGGCTACCCATACTCACTGCCTTCCGGCTCAAGGCATCCGCTACCACGTTTGCCTTGCCCGGATGATACAGAATAGTGAAGTCATAGTCCTTCAGTAACTCGACCCATCTCCTCTGTATCGAGTTCAACTCCCGCTTACTAGTGATATACTGAAGACTACGGTGATCGGTGAAGATCTCACAGTGAACTCCATATAGGTAATGCCTCCAGATCTTGAGCGCAAAAACTACCGACGCCAACTCTAAGTCATGAGTGGGGTAGTTGCGTTCGTGAACCGTCAGCTGCCTCGACACATATGCTATTACTCGACCCTGTTGCATCAACACACAACCAAGACCAACCCCAGAAGCATCACAATACACGGAGAAGCTCTGACCCTCAACCGGCAAAGTCAAAACTGGAGTTGAGGTCAGTAAGGCCTTAAGCCTCTTAAAGCTATCCTCACACTGGTCCGACCACTGAAATGGGACATCCTTCCTAATCAGCATAGTCAAGGGTGCTGCTATGGAAGAAAATCCCTCAATGAACCGTCGGTAGTAACCTGCTAACCCAATAAAGCTGCGGACCTCAGTAGCAGTAGTAAGTCTAGGCCAATCACAAACCGCAGAAATCTTTCCCCGGTCAACCCTAATCCCATCCTTAGACACCACGTGCCCTAGGAATGCAACTGACTCAAGCCAAAACTCACACTTTGAGAACTTGGCATAAAGCCGATGATCTCTCAAAGTCTGGAGTATAACCCTCAAGTGCTGCTCATGATCATCTCTACTACGCGAGTACACCAAGATTTCGTCTATAAAAACTATCACAAATGAGTCCAAATACGGGACAAGAACCCTGTGCATCATGTTTATAAAGGCTGCGGGGGCATTAGTCAACCCAAAAGACATCACCAGGAACTCATAATGGCCATAAAGTGTCCTGAATGCTGTCTTAGGGATGTCCTCTGCCCTAATCCTCAACTGATGGTAGCCATACCTCAAATCAATCTTCGAAAACATGACTGAACCCTGAAGCTGGTCAAATAAATCATCAATCCTCGGCATTGGATACCTATTCTTCACTGTCACCCTATTCAGTTGCCGATAATCAATACACATGCGCATCGACCCATCCTTCTTCTTCACGAAGAGAACAGGAGCACCCCATGGTGACACACTAGGTCTAATAAACCCCTTAGCTAACAGATCCTAGAGTTGCTCCTTAAGCTCCCTCGACTCAGCAGGAGCCATACGGTAAGGAGAAATAGCAATGGGCCCGGTGCCCGGCTCTAGCTCAATAGCGAAATCAATATCTCTCTCAGGTTGAAGGCCTGGCAGGTCGGTAGGAAACACATCGAGAAAGTCTCTAACCACAGGAACGGACTCAGGAGAAGTAGGGTCAGCACTAACATCTCGAACATATGCTAGATAACCTAAACACCCACGGGAAATCAACTTCCTAGATCGAAGACAAAAGATGATCCCCGATGGTGCATGGCTAACAGAACCCTGCCATACAACCGGGGATACACCGGGCACAGCTATAGTAATGGTCTTGGCATAACAATCCAAAACCACACGGTGAGGGGATAACCAGTCCATGCCCAGTATCACATCAAAATCTAGCATATCAAGAATCATCAAATCACCCCAAGTCTCTGAATCACCAACAGATAGCATACAGGATCTCACAATCCGATCCACTACTAAAGAATCTCCTACTGGGGTCGAAACAGAAACAGGAACAGATAATGGCTCACTAGCAAACCCCAAACAAGGCACAAAGTAGGCAGATACATATGAACAAGTGGATCCAGGATCAAATAAAGCCATAGCAGACTGATGGCACACAGAAATCATACCTGTAATCACAGCATCTGAGGCCTCTGCCTCTGGTCTCCTAGGGACCGCGTAAAACTGACGACGACCTTCACTTGCCCGACAACCACCCCCTCTAGCCAAAGGCTGAACTGCTCGTAAAGGCTCGGCTAACTGAACTGTACCCTGCTGAGGGCAATCTCTAGCAAAATGACCCATCGCACCACAAGTAAAAAAATCCCCTGACGGCCTACTCAGTCGAGATGAACCAGCAAATCCCAAATGACCACCACGACCTGATGCCCCAGAAACTGTACCCCTCGAAGACTGGCCGCCATAGCCCTGATGGCTGCTCTGACCCTGCTCAAACTAGGTACTACCGAAAGTCTGAAGGGAAGCCTGAACCGGTCGGTTGGACTGACCCTAGTACTGCTGTGGCTGATAACTCCAGCTCCACTGGCCAGGACCTCTACCACCATATCTGTAACCATTATAGACACCCTGATGTCGAGGCCTCTTATCTCTGGACCCCTGATCATGTCGCTATAAGTCCTCCACAGTGGGGGCATAGTCTACGATAGCCTGAAATGACCGACCACTGGCGACCAATATCTCAGTTGGCTGCCTGATCTCTGGCCTCAAACCCCATACAAATCTGCGAATCCTATCTGCCTCGGTAGGAATGATCATAGCTCCGAACGGTGCTAGCTGATGAAAATGAGTCTCATACTCTGAGACAGTTGTAGATCCCTGCATAAGGTTAGTAAACTGCTCCCTGCGACGCTCACGATCACTCTGAGGTAGGAACTTGGCCATAAAGTCCTCATAAAACTCAGACCAGGTCAAAATGGGTGACGATGGTGGTCTACAAGCAACCTGGGCCCTCCACCATAACTTCGATGGGCCCTCCAACTGATAGGTAGTATAACCAACCCCGTGAGTCTCCAACAAACCCAAATGATGCAACATATCTTCACAGGTAGTAATAAAGTCATGTGGATCCTGTCCATAAGTACTAGCAAACCTCGGAGGTGCTAACCTCAAAAACCTACCCAACGCCTTCTCCTCTGACTCTGTCATAACTGGGCGAAGAGCAAGAGGCTGTGCAACAGATGGAACCTAAATGACCTCCGCACGGGGAGCCATAGTAGCAGGCTGCGCTTCTGATCTCTGTGCACCCAGGGCTACCCCCTGAGCGGATGTCTGCGCTACCTCAGAAGGCCACTCTCCAATCACACCCAAAAGCTGTAATAGTAATCCCCGAATATCTGGAGACTGAGCTGCGGCTGGAGCTGGCACAGAAGTGGGCACTGGAGCTGGTACTGGACCTGGCACTGGGCCCAATACCGGTCCTAACAAGACTTAAGTGACTTGGGGCCACTACAAACAAGCTCTAACGGTTCAAGGAAAACGTATACGTGGAAATAACCGGAAGGGTCATTACATCATCCACTACTAAAAAGGACTTTCGTCCTCGAAAGTCAAGGTCAAGGGGGTACCTGAAGGCTAAAATAGTTGCGGATACTGAGCCCGCATATCTCTCTCGGTCTCCCAGGTAGCCTCCTCGACTGGACGGTGCCTCCACTGAACCTTAACAACCGGGATCTCTCGAGACCTCAATCTCCTGACATCTCTGGCCAAAATAGTTGTCGGCTCCTCAACAAAGGCTAAACCCTCACCCAACTGAACTGAATCCTACTGTAACACATGACAATCATCTGGGACATAGCGACGCAAAATCGAAACATGAAATACAGGATGTATAGCTGAAAACATCGGAGGCAAGGCTAGCTGATAGGCAATGCTACCGACCCTCTGAAGAATCTCAAATGGCCCAATGTACCTGGGGCTAAGCTTGCCCCGCCTACCAAATCTCATCACGCCCTTGATGGGCGATACACGGAGAAACACCAAGTCACCGACACTAAACTCCAAGGCACGAAGCCTACGATCAGCATAACTCTTCTGCCTGCTCTGAGCTGTCCAAAGTCTATCCTGAATCACTCGGACTCGGTCTAAGGAATTTCGAAGCAAATCTGTGCTCTGTGGCCCAGCACTAAAACCATCAAACCAATCTACCGGTGATCTGCAGCGCCTGCCATACAAAGCCTCAAAAGGTGCCATGCCGATACTCGAATGGAAGTTGTTATTATAAGCAAACTCTGCCAAGGGAACAAACTGACCCCAAGAACCTCCAAAGTCAAGAACACAGGCCCGAAGCATGTCCTCTAGAATCTGAATGGTCCTCTCGGACTGGCCATCAGTCTGAGGGTGGAAAGCGGTACTAAGGTGAACCTCTGTACCCAAATCTCGCTGAATAGCCCTCCAGAACTGAGATGTGAACTGAGTGTCGCGGTCTGAAATAATAGAAGTTGGGACTCGATGCAACCGAACAATCTCATGAAGGTAGATCTGAGCTAACCTCTCTGCGCCATAAGAAGTCTGAACCGGCAATAAATGTGATGACTTAGTCAGCCTATCAACAATCACCCATATGGAATCAAACCCATGAGAAGTACGAGGCAAACCAACAACAAAGTCCATAGTAATCCCTTCCCACTTCCACTCAGGAATGGGAAGTCGCTGCATCAAACCACCAGGTCTCATGGGCTCGAACTTAACCTGCTGATAGTTCAAGCACCGAGACACGAAATCCGCTATATCCTGCTTCATACCACTCTACCAGTAAAGCTGTCTCAAGTCTCTATACAAATTTGATGTGCCATGGTGAATAGAGTATCTAGTACAATGTGTCTCATGAAGTACCAACTGAATCAAATCACTAATCCTCGGAACACAAAGGCGACTATCGAACCTCAGAACCCCATCTGAATCTAGAGTAGCCCGACTGGTCCCACCCTGAACAACCCGATCACGAAGGTCACACAACTGCTGATCCTCAAACTGACGGCTCTGATACCAAGTTGTCACGACCCGATTTCTCGGTTATGATGGCACCTACAACCCCCGGTAGGTGAACCAATCCCCGTAGCCCAGAACAGTTAGTAATGGGCTACTATCTAACAAATAAGAGAACAAGACGAATAGAACAGATAAAAGGACTATAAATATATACATATACCATTATATCATAACAAAAATATTTTTCATAAACCTTTAAAATATTTTGAAAAGGTAATAATAATATAATTTTCTACCACATTTAACTTTTAAATTAAATATTTTCAAATACACGCGATGTTAATAAATTCTCAAACTTAGGCTCGCAACTCACCAACGCACGATTTTGATACTCAAGAACTCTCTTGGAATCCTCCCTTATGTTTTCTCATTATTTCAGAACTGAAATTACGTATTAAAACGTGAAGTTGAGGCTTAAATCGAGTTTGACCCGACCCGGTTCGCGACCCGGCTCGCAACCCATTTCTGCCCGATAGTCCGCTGTAAAACAGTCATAACTTTTTACTCAGAGATCAGTTGGATGTGAGGTTTTGTGCGTTGGAAACTAGACTCGTAGACCTTAGATTTGGTATTTTGGGGGACTTCTAACTCTTTATATATTGAGATAAAAGACCTGAGACATTTTACCCAAAGTTCAGGAAATTTGTTAAAGGAACTTACGATAACTTTTGCCGACTTACTTGTCTTCAAAACTTATCATACGACCAAACAAATGGACCCGGCACCAAAATACCGGTCCTGACAAGAGTTAAGTGACTTGGGGCCGCTACAAACAAGCTCTAACGGTTCAAGGAAAACGTATACGTTGAAATAACCAGAAGCGTCATTACATCATCCACTACTAAAAAGGACTTTTGTCCTCGAAAGTCAAGGTCAAGAGGGTACCTGAAGGCTAAAATAGTTGCGGATACTGAGCCCGCATATCTCTCTCGGTCTCCCAGGTAGCCTCCTCGATTGGACGATGCCTCCACTGAACCATAACAACCGGGATCTCTCGAGACCTCAATCTCCTGACATCTCTGGCCAAAATAGCTGTCGTCTCCTCAACAAAGGCTAAACCCTCACCCAACTGAACTGAATCCCACTGTAACACATGAGACTCATCTGGGACATACCGACGCAACATTGAAACATGAAATATAGGATGTATAGCTGAAAACATTGGAGGCAAGGCTAGCTGATAGGCAACGTTACCGACCCTCTGAAGAATCTCAAACGGCCCAATGTACCTTGGTCTAAGCTTTCCCTGCCTACCAAATCTCATCACGCCCTTCATGGGTGATACACGGAGAAACACCAAGTCACCGACACTAAACTCCAAGGCACGAAGCCTACGATCAGCATAACTCTTCTGCCTGCTCTGAGTTGCCCGAAGTCTGTCCTGAATCACTCAGACTCGGTCTAAGAAATCTCGAAGCAAATCTGTGCTCTGTGGCCCAGCACTAAAAACATCAAACCAACCTACCGGTGATCTGCAATGCCTGCCATACAAAGTCTCAAAAGGTGTCATGCCGATACTCGAATGGAAGCTGTTATTATAACCAAACTCTGCAAAGGGAACAAACTGACCCCAAGAACCTCCAAAGTCAAGAACACAGGCCTGAAGAATGTCCTCTAGAATCTGAATGGTCCTCTCGGACTGGCCATCTGTCTGAGGGTGGAAAGCGGTACTAAGGTGAACCTCTGTACCCAAATCTCACTGAATAGCCCTCCAGAACTGAGATGTGAACTGAGTGACGTGGTCTGAAATAATAGAAGCTGGGACCCCATGCAACCGAACAATCTCATGAAAGTAGATCTGAGCTAACCTCTCTGCGCCATAAGAAGTCTGAACTGGCAAGAAATGTGCTGACTTAGTCAGCCTATCAACAATCACCCATATGGAATCAAACCCATGAGAAGTACGAGGCAAACCAACAACAAAGTCCATAGTAATACCTTCCTACTTCCACTCAGGAATGGGAAGTCGCTGCATCAAACCACCAGGTATCATGGGCTCGAACTTAACCTACTGATAGTTCAAGCACCGAGATACGAAATCTGCTATATCCTGCTTCATACCACTCCACCAGTAAAGCTGTCTCAAGTCTCTATATATCTCTGCTGTGCCAGGGTGAATGGAGTATCTAGTACAATGTGCCTCATGAAGTACCAACTGAATCAAATCACTAATCCTCGGAACACAAAGGCGACTATCGAACCTCAGAACCCCATCTGAATCTAGAGTAGCCCGACTGGTCCCACCCTGAACAACCCAATCACGAAGGTCACACAACTGCTGATCCTCAAACTGACAGCTCTGATACCAAGTTGTCACGACCCAATTTCTCGGTCATGATGGAACCTACAACCCCCGGTAGGTGAACCAATCCCCGTAGCCCAGAACAGTTAGTAATGGGCTACTATCTAACAAATAAGAGAACAAGACAAATAGAACAGATAAAAGGACTATAAATATATACATATACCATTATATCGTAACAAAAATATTTTTCATAAACCTTTAAAATATTTTAAAAAGGTAATAATAATATAATTTTCTACCACATTCAACTTTTAAATTAAATATTTTCAAATACACGCGATGTTAATAAATTCTCAAACTTAGGCTCGCAACTCACCAACGCACGATTTTGATACTCAAGAACTCTCTTGGAATCCTCCCTTATGTTTTCTCATTGTTTCAGAACTGAAATGGTGTTTTAAAACGTGAAGTTGAGGCTTAAATCGAGTTTGACCCGAACTGGTTTGCGACCTGGTTCGCAACCCGTTTCTGCCAGACAGTCCGCGGTAAAACAGTCATAACATTTTACTCAGAGATCAGTTGGACGTGAGGTTTTGTGAGTTGGAAACTAGACTCGTAGACCTTCGATTTTGTATTTCGGGGGACTTCTAACTCTTTATATATTGAGATAAAAGCCCTGAGACATTTTACCCAAAGTTCAGAAAATTTGTTAAAGGAACTTACGATAACTTTTGCCGACTTACTTGTCTTCAAAACTTATCATACGACCAAACAAATAGACCCGGCACCGAAATACCGGTCCTGACAAGACTTAACTGACTTGGGGCCCCTATAAACAAGCTCTAACGGTTCAAGGAAAATGTATACGTGGAAATAACCGGAAGGGTCATTACAATTGGTAGTTTGGCTTGTTTCGGGGTGTCCAAATGACCATTGGCTAAATAGATTTAGGATCTAGAATCTGAATTCATACAACTGGGCATCTCAGAATAGGGTGGGGTGTTTGCCAGTATTGAGGTCCAACCTATATTTATAGAAGAAATAAAATCCAAACAGTTCCAGGATGCACAATTGAACAAGCTTCAGAAAAAGGTGTTGACCAAGGAGGCCTAGGATGCCACATTAGACAGTGGCGGGTTTATGAGTTTTAGAGGGAAGATTTTTATCCCTCGGGTTGATGACTATTTTCAAAAGGTATTGTCATAGGCTTATGGTTCGCAGTATTCCATTCATCTGGGCGTAACCAAAATGTACCAGGATTTGACAAAACTTTATTGGTGGCCTGGGATGAAGAGAGACCTAGCTCACTATGTGTCTAAGTGTCAAAATTGTTAGCAGGTCAAGTATGAGCACCAAAGGCCTGCAAGATTACTTCAGAGGATTCCCATTCCTGAGTAGAAGGGGGAAAGGATATCCATTGATTATGTGGTGGGTCTACCTAAGTCTCTGGGAAAGTATGACTCTATTTGGGTCATTGTGGATAGGCTGACCAAGTCACCTCATTTCATTCCAGTCACGGTGGACTATAATTCGCAGCAGTTGGCTAATATCTATTTTAAGGAGATTGTGAGGTTGCATGGGGTACCACTCTCTATCATTTCAGACAGGGGTACATAGTTTACCTCTAAGTTCTAGGGTAAGTTACACAAAGAGTTGGTCACTCAAATCACCTTCAGCACAACATTTCATTCTCTAATAAACGGTCAGTCAACGAGGATAATTCAGGTATTAAAACACATGTTGAGAGCATGTATGATCGACTTTGGGGGCCATTGGGACCAGTTTCTACCTCTATATGAGTTCGCATACCACAATACCACTCATGTATTGACATTTCACCATTTAAGGCATTGTACATGAAGGTATGTCGATCACCCATAGGGTATTTTGAGACAGGTGATGTGAAACCTTTGGGCGTAAACTTGGTGAGGGAAGCTCAGGAAAAAGTAAAGGAAATTCAGACCAAGTTGCTAGCAGCCCAAAGCAGGCAGAAAGAGTACGCAGATCGCAAGGTAGGAGACATGGATTTTCGGGTTGGTGAACAGGTATTATTAAAAGTTTCACCAATGAAGGGGGTTATGGGATTCAGCAAGAAGAGAAAGCTCAGCCCCTGGTATATCGGTCCATTCAAAGTCCTCAGTATTGTAGGGCCAGTGGCTTACTTGATAGCACTGCCGCCCAGTCTATTTGGAGTCCATCAAGTCTTCTTTATATCTATGTTGAAGCAATACTATGGGGATGGGGAATACATCATTAAGTGGGATTCGATTTTGCTATACAAGGATCTTCAATATAAAGAGGAACCAGTTGCTATTCTTGATTGGGATGTCTGAAAGTTGAGGACAAAGGAGATCAAATAGGTAGAAGTTAACTGAAAGCATCATCCGGTTGAGAAATCCACTTGGGAAATCAAGAAGGACATGCGAGACAAGTACCCTCACTTGTTTGAGGATTCAGGTACTACATTTTCCCTCTTTTATTTGACCTTTTTGGGTTTGATCATTTAGGGATGAATGATGGGTAAATTGGTATCTATTGTAACGACCGGGTCCATCGCTATGGGTAAACCATTCATGCCAAGTTTCAAGTTAGAAAACTTCTGGGTTTGGGAGTTGGAATTTTTGGGCTAGGCTAGTCTCGGACAGTTTCTGAGCGAGGTATGGTCTAGGGCAATCCGAGTGAGGATTGGGTAATGTATCTTGTGATTATCTAGTTTTCCTGTTAGCGATGACTATAAGGAGTCTAGGGGGACTTTTTAAAAATGAATTTGGGTAAGTAGAACTCTCGGTATTAAGGTTAACATAAAGGGGTTATTCTAGAACGTCAGGATTTAAGATGTGTTGTAAAATGGGCACTTTTGAGGGATTTTTTGAGGTTCGATAGCGGTTGGCCCTGCGCTATATAAACTACCTCTATAGCGGAGAAATTCTTGCTATAGAGGATGTCAACATCAGTCAGCACCACCATAATAGTTGATTCTGCTATGGCGGTGCTACTATAATAGTGTATGGACCACTATAGCTGTCTGAGTCGGGTTTAATACTGAAACTTCCCTAAAAACATTCAAAAACATTCAAGAATGTTTTTTGAAAGGGCAGAGATGAAGGGAAAAAAATTTCAATGATTTTCCACCGAACTCTGCCAAAAAGGTAAGGTTTTCGCTCCCCACTTTATTATTTCGATTCCCAAACCTTAGAATCTATAATATATGGGTTTGGGGGAAGGTTTGGGTTAACCTAAGAATGTGGAATCCATGGGAAAAAACGATTCTAGGATGTTGAGTTCTTGGGTTATTTTGTTTATGGGTCATTCATGCCTTAATCGCCATTTTCTCTAAATGTGACAATAAAATGGTAGTTTAGGTTGAATTAGTGGTGTTAAATCCCAAGAATGGGTGAAATGATTATTGTTTGGCCTGAGGGATCGGGATTTTGCATAATCCAGGTAATTCAGGCCATTGGACTAATTTTAGTATATTGTGTACTTGTTTTTAGACCAAGGGCAAGAGAAAGCTTCCAGAAAGAGGAAGGCTCAAGTCTAGTAAGGTTTAGGCTATTTGAGGTAGGTGATGGTTATTGTCTTTCCAAATGCAATGTATATACATGTAACTATAGATTAGTAATGTATGTGATTTCATGCTTAGGAAAAGTAGTTATGAATGTCCAAGTATTTGGGGTGTCGATTATGTGAAATGAACTTGATTGTTGCTTATTGTTTTTACAAAGGTGTTTCCTATTCACATAAGTATTGGTCATTGGCTTTATATGATATTCGGTTTGCTGGAGTACCACGCCTAGTACCAGATACAAATAGTTAGCTCGAGTACCATGCCTGGTACAGGTTCTATATTAGTTGGCTTAGGTACCACGATTGGTGCAGGTTCTATTTCAGTTGGCTCGGGTACCGCGCTTGATACAAGTTTAATTTGCATTATTGATTGTATTTGTCAAAGATTCCATGAGGTGACCGAGTTGATTACTGATATTATGATATTGCATATTGGTCCTTAAGAGGATGAGTTGTTACACTTAAATGTGGGGTTGGTCCTGGGGTGGACCGTGCATTACATGTTAACACTAGGTGTTGGTTTAGGGATCTATAGTTGGTCCGTAAACTAAAATGGTAAATGTCTTGATTATTATTCCTTGTTAAATAATTGTTGAACCTATTTCATGTGGTTGATAAGTTAGAAGGTAGAATGAGAACCTGAATTTATGGTATTGGTCGTTGCTACATGTCTGTGCTATTTTACTCAGTTTTAGTTTATTGTATTTATATTACTTGTTGGAGTTGGCCGATGATCCTACCAGTACACGGTGGTTGTGTACTAATTCTGCACTTGTTTATTTCTAAGAGTATATGACATCTTCTGGTGGCTCTTACGTGACCTCAGATCTAGTCCCAGTGATTCCAGACTTCAAGGGTGAAGTGCTTCTGTCGGGCTACCTTGATTTCTTCTAGTTAGTTATAGTCCACTTATTTCTGGAAATAAACTCTTATTTTCTTTTGGGGTTTCATCCCCTTTCTAGACTTTTGGAAGATTTTTTTAGTACAATGACTTTCAGTTTCTAAGGGTAATTCCGCAGGAGGTTATTAGGTTTTGATTAGATGTGAATGGTAGTTTATTTTCAATGCAAATTGGTTTTGAGCTATTTTATTTGCAAAGTGTTGGGTTTTTTATTATTTTGCTCATTCGAGGGATTTGGGTAGGTGCCACTCACAACGGGTTAGGTCGTGACAATTAGTTAGCTTAGGTACTACCCCTAGTATAGTTCTATTATTCATAGATTGGCTTGGGTACCATGCATGGTATTGGTTTACTCATTGGTTAGCTCAGGTACCACACCTGGTATAGGTTTATTCATAGTTGGCTCGAGTACCATGTCTGGTATAGGTTTACTTGTTATTTATTATGTATTGGTTACTTAAGTGAACCAAACTTATCTGTTACCTAATATTCTTACATGTTAGTTCCTTGAGTGAACGAGCTTATCTATTACCTGATATTCTTACATGTTGGTTCCTTGAGTGAACTGGGCTTATCTGTTACCTGATATTCTTATATGATTGGTTCCTTGAGTGAATCGAGCTTCTCTTTTACCTAATATTCTTTCATGTTAGTTCCTTGAGAGAACTTAGCTTATTTGTTACCTAATATTCTTACATGTTGGTTTCTTGAGTGATTCAGGCTTATATGTTACCTGATATTCTTACATGCTTGGTTTCTTGAGTGAACCAGGATTATTTGTTACCTGATATTCTTACATGTCGGTTCCTTGAGTAAACCAGGCTTATCTGTTACATGATATTCTTACATGTTTGTTCCTTGAGTGAACCGAGATTATCTATTACCTGATATTCTTATATATTGCATTTCTCAGTGAACCGGACTTATCAGTCACTTGATATTCTATATATTGGTTCCTTGAGTGAATTGGGTTGATTGTTTACCTGACTATATGTTTATCTTCTAAAGGTGGGTATGTTTTGCACCGAGAACACATGAAGTTATCTTAGTTGTTTTTATTAGAGATCCTTGAGAGGTTCGGGTTAATTGTACGATGTGACACAAGTCTATGTTGTCTGTTACCTGTGCAGTTGGTACAAAGTGTAGGTCATTGTTGTAGATTCATAGTTGTTGACATGATTAATGATTGGTAGTCTAGATTGTTGACTTAGAGTCTTATTGGGAGAGACATGTTGACTTGGCATGATGTCCGAGCTAGCTTGGTAGCGGAACTAACAAGGGCTAAGTTTTATGAATGTGAGATAAGGTTACCCGATAATGTTCGTGTTGCACTTATGATGTGGGTAGGTTCAATGGTTTAGCAATTATCACATTTTAGGCCAAAAAGGCGGGTTGTCACCGTCTTGTTAATTAGTGGTGTATAGACTTAGGTGTACTCAAGATGCGAGGGTGTCAAGGTATGACTGGGTTAGTGGAACAAGGCTTGTATTCTATGAGTGCCTGAATTTGTGGGATGTCAAGGGTAAGGAACTTTAGGGGTTGAGTACGTAGAACTCACAGGTAGTCATATAATGAGGTTTGACTTGGTATGGGGAAGGTTTTCTTTTAATGAAAGATTGGTAGTAAGTCAAGATGTTAAGGAATTGTTTAATAAAAGACTTATGGCTAAATAACTCTTAAGTTGTATGTTTCCTCCTGGATATTTATGTGAAGTTTATGTGATTTGATTCGGGTCAACCGATGATGCTTACCAGTATATGTTGTTTGTACTGATACTACTCTTGCTATACCTTTTTTGGGTATAGTCTGGTTTCATAATTCAGTAGGTGTTTCAGATTTGACAAGGTAAAGATCTCCAATAGCTTCTACCTATATCACTCCTATGTGGAAATTGTGTCTTGGTTTTATTCTTTTTTTTAGTAGCTCCTGTACCTGTAGACTAGTTCCTTCGGAAGGGTTTCAGTTGTATTTAATGTTTTCATTGTTTCAAAGGTTTTGTAACTGGTTGTAAATTTTATAAAGTATTATTACTGTTTTTATGGACTTCTGCATAACTGTTTTAATGGGTGGTAAGGGTCCTCTTATCTAGGTGGATTAGAGTAGGTGACCTCACGATACTTGTAGTTGGGTCGTGACATTTTTATTGTTGTCAATTAGATCCATAAGTGATCTGGGCTATTGGCATAATAGAAAGTTATAATTTCTATTAATGCCTATTTAAAGAACAACTGAGTCTAGGTGAAACTTATTGTTATTAGTCGTGTTCTTTATTTGATAAATTATCTATCATAACTTATACTTTCCTGGTTGTTGGTTGTTGTCATTGGTTAGGGTATTGCCTTGGTGTATTTTTGTATTGAATTGCACCCTTTGATTTGTTGATATTGATGGAAATAAAGTAAAGTAAAGGTGTTGTGGACTTGTTATTATAGGTCTTTATGCATAGTCAGATCCCTCTCATTGTTGCACGATGATACTTGATTATTATTGCCCCTTGAGTGGTTGAGGTATGTTGGGGTCGATAATTTGACTAGCTATAAGCTGGTTGTGAGGCTAAATATGTATAACTTATCCCTCGGTGACAACTAAAAAGTTGGTTGTTTATAAATGACTGATTATTCAGGGCCGAATAGACTAATGTGAGTTATGGGGGAGAATTTATGTGTTAATGAAACCCATAGTGGTGTGTTGGTTGATAGTTGTACTCTAGATGATCTATTCTTATGCGTTGATCATAGAGGTATGAAAAAGAGTCTTAAAGTAGGTGTTCCAAGGGGGAAACACGGTGTAGTGTTTGGTGATGTTGTGTTTGTTAAAGCTTTGTTTAGGGTGTAATTTCCCCGGTAAAGTTTTTCCTAGGAGTGAGTTGATAAAATATCAGGCTAGGGTGGGTTCCAATTAAAATCTGGAGTTGTGTAGTATATAGATAATTGGTGTCTCGAGGTGTAGTGTTTGATGAAATTAAGTGATATCATGATATGGGAGGGATATAGTATCCCATTGAAACTTTTAGAATGGAGTTTGGGTTAGTAGAATTCTTGGTATAGAGTTTAACATAAAAGGGTTAGTTTGGGATGTCAAAATTTGAGTATTGTGTGGTGAAAATGGCAAAACTGGGAACAATCCCAAGTGTTTACCTCGCCTTTCCTGCTATAGCGGGAGGCAAGCTTCTACCACGGGGCTGCTATAATGGGAATTTCCTGCTATAGTGGGAATTGGACCGCGATAGTGGGCTCGATGTTGTATATTTTCATTTTCCCTGAGTCTAGATGTCATCTCATCATGAACTCTCAAGGTTTTATTCTTAGACCGATGATGGAAATAACTAATTTGTGCATAAGTGTTTGGCTTTTCATCTTCTGGTCTTGGAAAGCCTCGATAGGGTGACCGAGTATAAATATGGTTTGGTTGAGATACGATGGTGAGTGGGTAGGTAAGGTGAAACTTAAGCAACTCTAGAAGTAGTGTCCTTCTAATTTCATCCTCGTGCTTCTCTTCACCCAATTCCTGTTCGAGGACGAATGGATAGTAAATTGGTAACTATTGTAATGACCTATTCCACCATTACTGAAAATATATGCGGTAAAGGTATATGAATCTCATTCATCATAGGATTTAAGATCAATTCCTTGGTATGTGAGTGCATTAGATATGAATTAAGGTCATACAATACCCCTAGCACAAAGTTAAGTTGAAAGTGTCCTTACAAATTTAGTTTTCGGGCTAACTTTAAACTAGGGTCAACTTCAAATGAGCACTACTCCTAAAATATAAGAAGTTATGGGGCATAATATCCACCAAATTAAAGATCTCTGAGTCTTTTTTTCAACACAACCGACTATTCGTCAATCCACTTCCTAAGTAAAAAGTGCTAACCATTTTACTGAAGACTATCTGTGCTGAAAAGTTAGGGCCGCCGTGGTGGAATCAGGTCGCAATAGTGGGGATTCTATAGTGGGAATGCTCCCGCTATATCGGGACAACAACAATTTATAAACTTATATTTGATGGGTTTCAGTCCATAAACTCCAAAACATCATTCCTAAGCGCTAGAGGGGTGATTTGCTCATGGTTCCGGTGGAAATCCTTTATTGAGATGATTTAGCATTCGAAAATGTGAAGAAAAAGGAAGATCATCTGTGGTATAGCTTACTTGTTGCAGCATCTTGGAATCTAGGTAGGTTAGGGTTTATGAGTAGTAGATTGTGGTTAGTAATCATATCCATAATATAGATTTGATGGGAGAAATCATGCTTAGGTCTGTGAGTATGGAGTTTGGATTGATAAAATATGGATTTAATAAAATAAATATCTAATTATGTGCTATTATGTTAATGTATGAATCCTTGATGAGTGTTTTGTGTTTGCTTGACTCCATGGTGGATTGTAATGTAAATTGTGTGAATATAAATGATAATGAGATTGTGTGATCCTATAATCTAGTGATTCAGCCTAAATACCATAAAAAGGGTGAATTTGATATTATGTGTCTTTGGAATACGTTGCTTAAGGTTAGTGATGAGAATTGATTATGGTATATGGAGGCGGTCACATAATTTAAGAGCCTAAAGTCAGGTTAGGCCAAGAGTTAGAAAGTAAAAGGTATAAAGGTGTCACACTCCAAGCCTACACCCTAGATGTAACATGGGACCTGAGACCACAAGTGATCCCAAGATAACCCTTCTTGCTGGCATAATTCATGAGCAACTAAATAGAAATAGATAAACTGAAGAATATTATGCGGAAGCTGAAACATATAATGCGCTCTTGAAGAGTACTATAATAAACTGAAGTTTTATAAATGAAATACAACTCATTTGAAAAATGATACAACTGACTGACTGACTGGCTGTCTATGAAACCTCTACTAACACTGACTATGGTTAGTCGGTACATGACCCCCAACTATCTTTCATCAATATATAACAACTGAAATAACCGTTATAACTACTAACTGACTGAAGTTCCCGAAAAAGGAGAACTCGTTCCTTGCTGACAGGAAGCTGCAATCTGTCTGACCATGATCCTGGGAGCTAGCACTAAAACCTGCATCATCAAAACGATGCAGCACAAAAAGGTATATAATTAGTACTTTAAATGTACTGAGCATATGATATAATGCACTAACTTTGAAAACATAAGAAAACATGTATATACTAGAAACATAACTGAAAGCTCGACTAAGTATAGATATTTGAGAATGCATAAGTCAACGCTGTAAAACATGGGCTCTTTTACTGAAGAGTATAAAATATTTCTGAGTTTTAAACTGTGAGATACATAGACTATGAGATAACTAAGCATGCAGAAAATACTGATGAGCTGTTTAAAAACTATAAGTTGAATAAGTAGTAGTAAGGCCCAAACATAATATGCACAAAATCTGAAATGTAAGGATATTCTGAAAAATTTAATTTAAAAGCTGTAAAAATAAACTAAGGGCCTAGTACATAACTACTTCATCTAATTCTGTGGGAGAGTCTATTAACCGACATAAACCACGTGAGTTAAACGTGGAGTCTGATACATACGCCCCATCGAGAGGACCCAATATACCTTGCCAGGGTATAGAGCCATGACTGGCGTGATCACTAGTTCTGAGGCCCAATTGAGGGGATAAATAACCTACGGTGGCACGTAGTTCCAGGACTTTAGGGTACGCTGAACTCTAGTCCAACTCAGTGCTAAGTACTACTCCCAAACTGAATACTGATAACTCATTTAAAACTGAAGTTCTGGAATGCTGCATCAGAACCTAATTTATCTAGGTGATTCTGAAAGACTGTATAACTGAAAACTATTCATAAAGCATTTGGACATATCTAGATATCATACTAATCATTAAACTTATTAAATCTGTAATCATTGATGGAATATCTAAATACCATGCTAATCACAAAACCTACTAAGTTCATCATCATTGATGGCATATGCTGAAAGTTCGTGTATAAAAATATATTTTTGTACCATGCTGAAGGTAGGGAAAAGCCTGCTAAATTATGAAAAGTTTTGAAGAAATTTGTAGGCTTAAAACTGGCTAATTTCATGCTTAAAACTGAATGCTAGTAATCTAGGTTAAATTCTTAAGATGCCCAATTTTCATGGAAATACTACAATTTCAGGCTAAATTCTTTATCCTTAAAGTTCTTGTAAAAATCCATGCACTTCAATATAAGCAATTTATACTTTATTAAAACAGGATGAAAATCACGTATAAATCAAAAAGATGGATTGCTCTAGCAATCTACTAAAATGGGGATAGAACCCTAGTTTCAAAACCATGAAAATTACTTCAAAAGCCTGAGATTTTTGGGCATAAGGGTCCTCGTCGGCTCACATATGATTTGACATGTGGCCGTACGTGAGGATCCACGGGTCGCATGTGATTCACATTTGCCTCCTGAAAGTTGGCAAAATTTTGATACGCATTTGGATGTGCGATTCACACATGAGGTCTCGCGTTTCGCTTGTCATTTCGCACCTGATTTCCCGAATGTCAGTTAAAACTAAAATGGTCATAACTTTTTACTCTGCACTCATATGAATACACAGTTAGTGGCATTGGAAAGAAGGCTCAAAGGCCTTTAATTTGGTAGATACTAGGCCACAAAAATCCTTATATTCTAGGAGTAATGGTTGTTTGAAGTTGACCCTATTTTAGTCATTCATGGAAACTTCTTTCGTTGGGGTGCTTTCAACTTAACTTGTTGATAGGAGTTTCTTATGAACATAATTTGCATCAAAAGCACTTACCACACTATGGAAATGATCATTATATTCATTGAAATAGTTTGGGTCTTATCTTAGAAACTTTGGGGTGTTACAAAAGGTGTATGACTAAAGCTAGATTGTATGTCAAATAGAGTTGAATGGTTGAATGATTGGCTAATGGAGTAGGATCTTGAACCTAGTAATGACTTGAATGTAAGGGTTGCTAGATAATAGCAAAATTTCCGGTCTCAGAATAAATAAAGTAGGATTGGATTAGTGAATAAATTTATGAATGTTGAACTAGAGTTTAGACTCCATTGGGTTGAATGTGCACTCCTAAAATGAGTACATAAAATTGATGACTATGCTTGCAAATTCTTACTTGAATAAGCCGTGGATTGGTCTTCAGACATGCTGTAATTGATGAAATCAATGAATCATATCTAATTTTGATTTTGTTTGTTAAAGAATGATTGGTGTTTACATGAAATGATTAACTCGAGTTTACCAAGTGCTTGGGTGTTGTCTATTATTGCAATGCATGCTTAACATAAATGTTAAATGATATTCTAGGTGTTAATCTCATACAATGAGGTAATATTAAGGTTGTTGATTGTACAAGTATGATTTCTCATTCTCATTGTGGCTGTGATTATTTTGATATCTATTATTATAGTGAAATGTATCAATACTTGGACATCTACACAGAATTAGTTGATTTTATTGGTTGGCTCGGGTACCACGTCAGTACAGTATATGCACAAGAGGTCGTCCTCTGAAGGTCATGGCTAGTGGGCGACCATAAGACCCTTAACATGTGTGTACAAGGATCTGAACTAGCAACTGGATTGTACTCAACAGAAAAAATTCAGAAAAATTTATGTTCACAGGAACCACGGTTAAAATCACGAACCGTAGTCCAGGACCACAGACCGTCATTTGATTCATCAATCCAAAGATCAGAAAAGTACCAATTCCCTCACTCAGAACCATGGACAATCCTGTCACTCGTGGTTTCCCTTAATAAGAGGATCATCAGTCTAGGTCCTAGGAAACATGAGTCATATGATGAACCGTCGTTCAAAACCATGGTCCGTCTTGTGAACTCGTGGAATCCTCAAATTAGAGAACCCCTAAGACTCATGCACAGGACCATGATTCAGTTGATGGTCCAACGTCTAAGACTACGATCCGTCAACCAAGTTGTGGTACCTGAGTTGCAATTTTTAGCAGCTTTCTTTTAAAATTCCCAGGGGTATTCTAGTCTTTTCCCTACCCTTTTAATTCCGAATATTAGTCATTTTAGGGAGTAATTAGAGGGATTTTTCACTCTTCTTTCCCTATTCTCCCAAAACTAATCAGACTTAGAAAGAAAAGAAGAAAAGAGGAGACAATTTCTCTTAGGAACAGGGAGAAGGTTTCTTCAAGATCAGCCCCAAAATCCAAAGGATTTCTCCATAGATTCTACTCTAGGTAGGTGGGATTTCACTAGTGGGTTCCTTTCACCCATTAGGTCCCTAGAATTCAATCAGTTCTTCAGTTCTTCATGAAATATTTAGACCTAGGGTTCTCAAATCTTTAGGATTCTTTTCAATTCAGATGCTATTGTTTAAATGATATTTAATTCATGTTTCTTGGAGAATTAGCATAGTCATATGTACAGGACTCAGTAACCCTAACTTGTCTTAAATTTAGTTTGCATAAACTATACTTGCTAGGCTGATAATTCAGACAATCATAATTCAGAATTAATATTTTGTCTGTGTCAGTATATGTGTGTTGCATTCTCAAATGATTATCAGTATTTTGAGCTATCTAGCATTTCATCTTGCATTTTAGTGCTTATGTATTCAGTTGGGAGTAGACTTAGCACCGAGCGGATAAAGGGATGAAAGCTCACCAGCCAGTTTAGGCTAAGACCTTTAGTAGCATTCCCTGAGTCCCAGAACTACGGTGCCACCATAGGTTCTAAAGGAGTCACCCGTCTGATTAGGCTTGACACCCTTGTCCCTCTTGGACATCATTTTTGTGGATTCATTCCAGTTTTTTTCGTACCCTTGACAAGGTATGAACACCCTTCCATCCAGGGGCTCAGGTTGGCCCCAGAGTTAACTCAGCTTGGGGTATGTCGTTAATAGTATCACCCATAGTCAGATTTATACTGCATTGACCATGTACTCAGTATCTATTTCAGTTATTCAGCTCAGCATATTATATGTTCATGTTAGTACTTGGTCATTGCATCCAGCTTACTATTCAATTTATGCTTCAGTATGTATATTCCCTATTCAGTTGTTATGTTGTCCAGTTTAGCACATATCCTGCATGCTCAGTATATTTGAAGTACTGACGCATACTTTTGTGCTACATCATTTTATGATGTAGGTTTAGGCGCTCAACATCTAGACCACACTTAGATCGATTTCCACTCCTCACTCAGCAGCTTTATTGGTGAGTCCTCATAGTTCGAGGATGATAGGCATGCTTTTATCTTTCTGTCTTTATATTTCAGTTTTAGATTAGTAGAGTTAGCTAGGGACATGTCCCAGCAACTCATATCAGTTAGAGGCTTTTAGACATAGACTAGATTCAGCTATTGAGTTATTAGTGTTGTTTTCAGTCATCACTATACTCAATATATATATATATAATTTTTTATTCAGACATGTTTTAGGCTCGTTCCCACTTCAGATATTAAATTGTTTTCAACTTCCGCATAAGATTTGTTTTTAACTAAAATTGCCTAGGTATGCCAGACCATGAGTTAGCTTGGGGTCCCTTATGACACTGTGCACCATGTTACGTCTAGGGGGTAGCCTCGGGCATGACAAACTTGGTATCAGAGTATTAGGTTCAAATATCCTAGGGTGTCTGAAAGTCGCATTGAGTAGAGTCTTCTTCATATGTGTGAAGCGCGCCACACTTATGGGGGAGAAGCTATGAGATCTCATTAGGAACAACTTCCCTTCTTTCTTTTCTAACTCATGCTATAGAGTATGAACATTATTCAATATCCTTGTAACTCGTGCTTTACGCATTACAGAAAATGCCTCATAGAAGAGCCAACACCTGAAATCAGCCAGCACCAGCAGCTCCAGCAAACCCTCTGAATGAGCAAGTTACCCATGCAGAATTTAGGGTTGCTTTCCAGGTGCTTGCTCAGGCCATGACCGCTCAGGTCAATCAGCAGGCTGTGGCACTAGATCCACCTCAAACTAACTCTGCCGCAGCTAGAATCTGAGACTTCACTTGGATGAACCCTCCAGAATTTCATGAGTATAACTCAGAAGAGGATTCACAAGAGTTTCTTGATGATATCCAAAAGGTGACAGATATTATGGGTGTTACTCTAGTCGAGAGTGCAGGTTTAATCACCTATCAGTTGAAGGGAGTGGCTTATACTTACTATCAGTAGTGGAAAGAGTCTCGTTGTGAACATGTAGGTCCAATGGATTGGAACCAATTCAAGACTGCATTTTTTGACAGGTTCTTCCCACTTGAACTCAGAGAAGCCAAGGTCCAGGAATTCATAAACTTGAAGCAAAATGATATGAGTGTGAAGCAGTATGTACTCAAGTTCACACATCTATCTAAGTATTCTCTAGCAATAGTGGCCGACTCCAGAGCCTGCATGAGTAAGTTCTATCTGAGGTGTCCGATGATATGGTCAAGGAATGTAACACTACCATTCTTGTTAAAGAAATGGACATCTCCAAGTTCGTTACTTATGCTCAGTAGATTGAGAAAGAGAAAATCAAAGAAAGGGGAGGAAATAGTAAGAGGTCTAGGACATGTGATTTCAACTACTCTCAGTAGAGGTCAAAGGGTGGTGACCGCTCTCAGTTCCATCAAAAATCTTCATCTCCATCTTGATCTTCTCCTAGTTCCCCACTGCCAAAATTAAAATAGGATCGATGAGTTAGAGTGCCAGGCTCTAAGTTCTAAGGTACATTTACTAGCGGGCACACCCATCCAGTGTGTAATAAGTATGGTACAAACCTCCAGGGTGAGTGCATAAAAGGTAGTGGAAATTGCTTTGGGTATGGTATGCCAGGCCAGAGGATGAAAGAGTGCCCTGTAAATTCTCAGAAGGGTAGGGATACTCGTTCGCCGAATCAGGCTAGTTCTACAGTGGCTCTAGCGGGTCACCCCACTCAGTAGGGTGCCTCATTTGGTACATGTAGTGGTCAGCGCCAAAATAGGATGTATGCCTTTCATACTCGACCAGACCAGGAGGATTCTCCTGATGTGGTCATGGTTACATTACAAGTCTTCCATTTATATGTTTATGCATTGTTAGACCCAGGGGCTACACTTTCCTTTGTAACTCCTTATATAGCAGTAAACTTCGGTGTCAGTCTAGAAGTCCAACTAGAACCCTTCTCAGTCTCTACTCCAGCTAGTGACCCAGTTATAGCTAGACGAGTATACAGAAAATGCCTTGTCTTAATTTTCCAAAAAGTCACCTCAGCCGATCTTGGAGAGTTAGAAATGACTGACTTCGATATTATTCTAGGCATGGATTGGTTACATTCCTATTATACCACAGTTGATTGCAGAACTAGGATTTTTTAGTTTTAATTTCCAAGTGAGCCAGTTTTAGAATGGAAGGGTAGTACCTCAGAGCCTGTAGGTCGATTTATCTCTTACCTTAAGGCCAAAAAAATGATTTACAAAGGGTATATCTATCAACTTATTTGGGTTAAGGATTCACACTCTGAGACCCAAACTCTTGAGTCAATTCCACTGGTCAATGAATTCCCAGAAGAGTTTCCAAAAGATCTTCCCAAAGTTCCTTCCAAAAGGGAAATCAAATTCAAAATAGATCTCCTTCCAGATACCCAGCCTATTTTGATTCCTCCTTACAGAATGGATCTAGCTGAGCTTAAGAAATTGAAAGAACAGTTGAAAGGCCTTCTAGATAAGGGCTTAATCAGACCCATCATCTCTCCATGGGGGTGCTCCAGTTCTCTTTGTGCATAAGAAATACGGTTCCCTCAGGATGTGCATCGACTACCATCAGTTGAACAAAGTCACAATCAAGAATAAGTATCTGATCCCTAGGATTGATGACTTATTTGACCAGCTTCTGGGTGCTAGTTACTTCTCTAAGATAGACCTCAGATCTGGTTATCATCAGCTTAGAGTCAAAGATAGTGACATCTCGAAGATAGCCTTCAGGACTCGGTATGGTCACTATAAATTCGTAGTTATATCTTTTGGACAAATGAATGCTCATGCAACTTTCGTGGACATAATAAATAGGGTGTTAAGACAGTATTTGGACTTGTTCATCATTGTATTCATTGATGATATCCTTGTTTATTCTCGAAATAAGAAGGAGCATGTGAATCATCTGAGGGTCATTCTATAGACTCTCAAAGACCGCTAGTTATTTGCCAAGTTCTGTAAGTGTGAGTTCTGGTTGAAATCAGTTGCTTTTCTTGGTCATGTGGTGTCTATTGAGGGAATCCGAGTTGATTCTCAGAAGATTGAAAAAGTAAAAAACTGGCCCATACCCACCTCTCTGTCAGACATTAGGAGTTTCTTGGGTTTGGCTGGTTATTACATGAGGTTTATCGAAGGATTTTCATCCATAGCTTCCCTATTGACCAAGTTGACTCACAAAAAGGTCAAGTTCCAGTGGTCAGATGAGTGTGAGAAAAGCTTTCTAGAATTGAAGACCAGGTTGACTACAACTCCAGTTTTGACTCTACCAGAGGTTTCAGATGGCTTCGTGATTTAATGCGATACATATAGAATCGACTTGTGTTGTGTGTTAATGCAGTAGGGTAAGGTCATAGCGTATGCTTCCAGACAACTTAAGGTCCATGAGAAGAACTACCCAACCCATGACCTTGAGCCTGCAACTGTCTTGTTTGCCTTAAATATTTGAAGACACTACTTGTATAGTGTTCATGTTGATGTGTTCACAGATCATAAGATCCTCCAGTATGTGTTCACCCAGAAAGAGTTGAATCTTCATCAGAGAAGGTGCCTTGAGTTCCTCAAAGAATATGATATGAATGTGCTCTACCATCCGAGTAAGGCCAATATAGTGGTTGATGCCCTCAGCAGACTATGCATGGGTAGTGTGTCACATGTTGAAGAGGAGAGGAAAGAGCTAGCCAGAGATGTTCACAGGCTTGCTCGTTTAGGGGGTTTCCTTTGGACATGAAAGATAGTGGTGTGATAGTCTAGAATGGATCAGAATATTTAATGGCAGCTGAATTTAAAGAGAAATAAGACATTGATACCATCTTTCTTCAGTTGAAAGGTGCAGTTCATCAGCAGAGAGTCGAGGTTTTCTCTCAAAGGGGAGATGGTGTGCTTCACTACCAGGGTCGTTAATGTGTACCCAATGTGAGAGAGTTGAGGTAGAAGATACTTATAGAAGCCCATAATTCAAAATATTCTATTCATCTGGGTGCCACCAAGATGTACCATGACCTACGAGAAGTCTTTTGGTGGAACGGCAAGAAGAGGGACATTATAGATTTTGTGGCTAAGTGTCCCAACTGTCAGCAGGTGAAAGTAGAACATTAGAAACTAGGAGGTATGACTCAGGATAGTAGCATTCCTACTTGGAAGTGGGAGGTGATTAACATGGACTTCATTATGGGTTTACCTCGTACTCGCAAACATCATGACTCCATTTTGGTTATAGTGGAAATAGTTACTAAGTCAGCTCACTTCTTAGCTGTCAAGGCTACAGATTTAGCGGAGGACTATGCCAAACTCTACATCAGTGAGATAGTCAGGTTGCATGGGGTTCCCTTGTCTATCATCTCAGATAGGGGTCCTTAGCTTACATCTTATTTCTAGATTCATTTTAGAAAGGTCTTAATACTTAAGTGAATCTCAGTACAGCATTTCATCTGCAGACGGATGGTCAGGCAGACATACCATTCAGACATTGGAGGACATGTTGAGAGCTTGTGTGATCAATTTCAAGGGTAATTTGGATGATGACCTAACTTTCATAGAGTTCGCCTACAATAACAGTTTTCCCTCAGTATTCAGCTGGCCCCATATGAGCCACTTTATGGGCGTAGATGAAGATCACTGGTTGGTTGGTTCAAAGTAGGTGAAGTAGTCTTGGTTGGTACAGATTCAGTTCATGAGGCTATGGAGAAAGGTTAGCTCATCAGAGATAGACTAAAGACAGCTCAGAGTCATCAGAAGTCCTATGTAGATATGAGCAGAAGGTACTTAGGGTTTGAAATCGATGATTGGGTCTTCCAAAAAGTATCACCCATAAAAGGGGTGATGAGGTTTGGAAAGAAAGGGAAGCTTAGTCCTAAATACGTAGGTCCTTATAGAATCTTGAAAAGGATTGGTAATGTGGCTTATGAGTTAGAGTTACCGGCAGAACTAGCAACGGTTTATCCGGTCTTTCACATTTCTTTGTTGAAGAAGTGTGTGGGTGATCTGGCATTGATTGTGCCTTTAGAGAGTGTGGTTGGGAAGGATAGCCTCACCTATGAGGAGGTTCCAGTTGAGATTTTTGACCGTTAGGCCCGTAGGTTGAGAAATAAGGAAGTCGCTTCAGTAAAGGTTTTGTGGAGGAATCAGTCAGTCGAAGGAGCTACTTGGGAAGCAAAAGCAACCATGATAACCAAGTACCTTCACCTCTTCCCTTCTGATCCAATTTCAGCTTGAGGTTATAGTTCCTCTCCAAACTCTCAGTTTACTCTTATGTATTTCAGTCTCAGTACCATGTTCCCTTAGTTATTTTTGCATTTCAGCATATTTGCATATCTATTGAACTCAGGTGAATTAAATATCATTTCCTAGAACTTAGGTGGTAGGAATTGCAGTTTTTTCCCTCTAAACTCCACTTTTTTTGTCTTCATTCGAGGACGAATGATCCCAAAGGGGGAGATATTGTAACAACATAGGATCTGAACCAGCTGCTGGACTGTACTCAGCAGAAAATTTTTAGAAAAACTTAAGTTCCTAGGAACCACAGTTAAAATCACGGACTGTAGTTTTAAACCACAGTCCATCATCTTGACCATAATTCCCAATTCTAGTAGATCCCTAGTTCATGCCTCAGGAACCACAAGTCAGATCAGGGGTCATAGTCCAGGACCACGGACCATCATTTGATTTGTGGATCCAAAGATCAGAAAAGTACAAATTCCCTCACTCAGAACCATGGATGGGATCATGGACCGTGGTCTAGGACCACCGACCGTCCTATCACTCGTGGTTTCCCTTAATCATAGGATCATCAGTCCAGTTCCCAGGACCCACGAGTCATACGATGAACTATTATTCGAAACCATGGTCCATCCTTAGGACTCGTGGAATCCTCAGATCAATGAACCCCCAAGACTTATGCACAGGACGATGATTCAGTTAACTTTCCATCGGCAAGGACTACGGTCCATCAACCAAGTCGTGGTACCTGAGTCACAATTTTTAGAAGCTTTCTTTTAAAATTCCCAAGGGTATTCCAGTCTTTTCCCTACCCTTTTAATTCTGAACCTTAGTCTTTTTTGGGGAGTAATTTGAGGGATTTTTCACTCTTAATTCCCCATTATACCAAAACTAATTAGACTTAGAAAGAAAAGAAGAAAAGAGGCAACAGTTTCTCTCAAGAACAGGCAGAAGGTTTCTTCAAGATCAGCCCTAAAATCCAAAGGATTTCACCATAGGTTAATCTCCAGGTATATGAGATTTCACTAGTGGGATCCTTTCACCCATTAGGTCCCTAAAATTCAGTCAGTTCTTCAGTTCTCCACGAAATATTCAGACATAGGGTTCTCAAATCTTAGGGATTCTTTTCAATTCAAATGTTATTGTTTAAATAATTTTTAGTTCATGTTTCTTCGAGAATTAGCATAGTCATCTGTACAGGACTCAGTAACCCTAGCTTATCATATATTCAGTATGCATAAATTATACTTGCTAGGTAGATAATTCAGAAAATCATACTTTAGAATTAGAATGACATCAATTTAAGTATATGTGTGTTGCATTCTCAGATGATTATCAGTATTTTGAGCTATCCAACATTTCAGCTTACATTTTAGTGCTTATGTATTTAGTTGGGAGTAGACTTAGCCCCGAGCGGATAAAGGGATGAAAGCTCACCAGCCAGTTTAGGCTAAGACCTTTAGTAGCAGTTCCTGAGTCCCAGAACTACGGTGCCACCATAGGTTCTAAAGGAGTCACCCATCTGATTAGGCTTGACACCCTTGTCCCTCTTGGACATCATTTTAGTGGATTCATTCCAGTTTTTTTCGTACCCTTGGCAAGGTATGAACACCCTTCCATCCAGGGGCTCAGGTTGGCCCCAGAGTTAACTCAGCTTGGGATATGTCGGTTAATAGTATCTTCCACAGTCAGACTTATATTGCATTGACTATATACTCTGTATCTATTTTAGTTATTCAGCTCAACATATTATATGTTCATGTTAGTAGTTGGTCATTGCATCTAAATTACTATTTAGTTTATGCTTCAATATGTATATTCTCTATTCAATTGTTATGTTGTCCAGTTTAGCACATATCACGCATGCTCAATACATTTAAAGTGTTGACGCATACTCTTGTGCTACATCATTTTATGATTTAGGTTCAGGTGCTCAGCATCCAGACTGTGCTTAGATAGACTTCCAGTCCTCACTCAGCAGCTTCATTGGTGAGTCCTCATAGTTTGAGGATGATAGGCATGCTTTTATCTTTCAGTCTTTATATTTCAGTTTCAGATTAGTAGAGTTAGTTGGGGGCATGTCCCAGCAACTCATATCAGTTAGAGGCTTTTAGACATAGACTAGATTCAGCTATTGAGTTGTTAGTGCTATTTTCAGTCATCACTATACTCGATATATATATATTTTATTTTTTTTATTCAGACATGTTTTGGGCTCTTTCCCACTTCAGATACTAAACTATTTTCATCTTCCACACAAGATATATTTTTAACTGAAATTGCCTAGGTATGTCAGACCATGGGTTAGCTTGAGGTCCCTTATGATACGAAGCGCCTTGTTACGTCTAGGGGGTAGCCTCGGTGCGTGACATGTTTTTATCAACTTCTCCCGAATATAAATAGTGTGACAACTTTCTTATGGGAATTAATCATATTTCTAGGATTAGCTTAGTGACTAATAAGAAAAATGCTATTCGAATGTGATTTTGTTTTCCTTGGCCAATTTGTGGCAGGTTTGGTATCAACACATTTAAACTTTGACATATGAATTCTTGATCATTGAAAAAGAAAATAAATTGAAGTAAGGATTTTTTTTTGTAACTTTTAGACTCAATGTTTGACTCTTAATTTCACTAAGTAGTCTTTATGCTATGAGTGACTTTCTTTGAGGGTTTGCTTGGTAGCAACACATTTAAACTTTGGCATATGAATTCTTGATCTTTGAAAAGGAAAAAATTGCAGCAAGAATTTTGTTGTGACTTTTAGATTCAATATTTAGCTCTAAAGTTCACTAAGTAGTTTTTAGGATATGAATGACTTTCTTTGAGTTCATTTATTTCAATTGGATCTTGGATACATATTCCACTTTAGTTTGCATGTGACATGTGTGATGAGATTATTTGTAAATTCTTTTTTTTATCTTGTAGTCTAGAACTTGCCCGAAATGTGTTTCAAGGTGAAATCCTAGGCTACACTTGGATTGAAAAATAATGTTAGACCTTTCTTGAATTATTTGTGCTTTAAATCACCTACCATTTGCATGTTTTTCCTAGTCAACCTCTTTGCGACTTTAACCTTTTTTTATGAAATTATTATATCTTTTAACGCTCTACCTTCCTAAATATTTTAAAAAGTGCAAACATGGTAAAAGCCTAAGTTTGAGGTGAAATGTTTTGAAAAGAAAAACATAGGCAAAACTCCTAAGTTTGAGGGGTGATGGGTGAAAAAGTTGTGATGAGAGAGAAAATTTAAAGGGGAAAAGTTTAAAAAAAATCCTTTCTTGTTGGCTTGAAAAACTACAAAAAAAAAAGGAAGAGAGAATTAAGATTGTGAATAAAGAAAAGATTAGGTGGTGGAATGAAAAATGAAGAAAAGGGTGAAATCTTTTGAAGGAAGAGTTCTTGTTGAATATTGTAGTGCTTAGGGAGACTTTGAGTCACAATATTCAAATTGTGCCTCTATAAATGTGGAGAAATACATGAAGGGTAAGCCCATGGTACTACTTGAGTGCATTTGATCTTCTTTGTGTGAAAGAGAGTTAATTCTTTCCATTTGAAATCCAATTGTAATTTACATTGTGTTTTATAAGTGTGGAATTCTCTCTTCATTGTGAGGGCACATAGAAATTTTAGTTATGAATTTGTTTTATTTTTCTAATTAAGAAGAGTGAACAAAGAAAAGTTGCTTTGTGACAAAGAGATATTTTGAAGCTTTAGTTTCATGACTTGATTACTACTTTGATTAAATTGGGGATTGAGAACTTGAAATAAAAGTAAATTCTGAGAAATTATTGTTGATTTATGTCTTGGATTAAGTGTTGGTACCAACCAAAATCATGTTTTGTGCTTAAAATAATTTTTTTTTTCTTGGTATGATGTTGGTGCACTTATGAATTGTGTCCCTTGAAGAAAATTGATGTTTTGAATTGCTTTAGGACAAGCAATAAATTTTTTTTGGTAGTAACAAACCATTTTATTAATACCAAAAGAGAGTTATTACAAAACCAAGTAAGAGCTGACCACTTACTTCTCAAAACTACAAAACCTAAACCCCCTACTACAAAATCCTATTACAGTACTATCTACTACAAAATTCAGGAATTATAAAGCAGCAAAAACAACATACAACCTACATTACCCTGCTAGACCTTGAATCAAAGACTTGTCATGGAATTCTATTCAGCACCTATAGAGTATCTGTCCAGTTGGGAATATCCCTCTCTCGAACATGAATGTGGAACGCAATTTCCTTGCTAACTCTATCACTGTGAAATTGGTTGCGCCTAAATCTGATACCATTTCTTTCTCTCCAGATCACATAGACTCCCATAGCAAACACACTACTGATAATAGCCCCCAGACATGTTTTCCTTCTGGCCCAGAAGTTATCCCACTCCAACTCTTGTTGCCAACTTCCTATTTCTCTAGTAAACCCCATCCATTGCCCAAACCTTAGTAATAGTGCATTCAAAATAAAGTTGATCAAAAATTTCTGTTGAAGCTCCACAAAAAGCATTGTCTGGAGGAACATGGATTCCAAACTTTAAAAGCCTTTCAACAGTTGCCAATCTTCTCCATGCTTCCAGCAACTGTAAAATTTTATGCCTTGGATGAATATTATGTTGTAAGGCTATGCATTTTCAGGGGACCTTTGGATACTGTAATGATCTATTCAGTTTTTATTTAAAATTACTTCGTTGCAGGTTGTCAGAATTATTGAAATATACTATTAAATTAATTTAGGGTGATACAACAAAAAAATTCAGGATTTAAAATTTTGGTCGGGATGATGTCATCTTGCTATAGTGGGAATTTTTCTGCTATAGTGTGCAGACGGAATCAGTGACTCAAAAATGCAGATTTTATTTTTGACTTCTCCTCCTCAGTTGAAAAATATACGAGGGTTTCCCCAAAAACCATCATAGGCTGCTCCAAAACTTAGGAGTAATGGAGAGGAAAGATTTCTACTCGAATGGGGTAAAACCCATGGATTCCAGGCCCGCTTTGCATCAATAATTGCCTTCACAAAGTCAGAAGTTTGTGTTCATACCTCTGAAGCAGTTGCTTGATGCCCATGTAGGCTAGTATTAATTGAGTAGTTATAGACCCATTTTAGTCAAGGCAAATGGGGTGAACATGAAGGGTCCAGAGTCCTTAATGCTAGGGGATAAAATCCCTAAAGTGTGCTTACTCTTCTAAAGAAGTCTAGGATTCGAGGTAAATTAGTTCATAGGGTTAGGTTGATAATCTGGGGGTTGGCCTTCGGACCTGTTACTAAGATTGGAATGATAATCCGAGTCTGTTATGTAGGTGATGGTTAATTGTTTCCCATTTATGATATGTGTGCATTATTAAATACTGGTTTAGTATTGTCTGCCATTACGTTTTTTAGGGAACAAAATGATGAATGTATATGATATCCGATTGTCAATCATGCGAAATGAAATGTCTTAATTACTTGTTGGATATACAACTGTGTTTGGGTTCCTCATTGTTGATTGTTGGATTGTATGTGACCTTCGGTTGGCTCAAGTATCACGTCTGATAAAAATCATTTGTTGGCTTGGGTACCACGCCTTGTACAGGATATTTATCAGTTGGCTAATGTACCATGCTTGGTACAAATTCTATCATGGTTGGCTAGGGTACCACACCTGGTACATATTTATTTATGATTTTGTGATTGGTCTAATGAGTGGACCAGGTTGTTTCTTGTGATATAATTACTGCATATTGGTCCATAAGTGGCCAGGTGACTGTGTTTAATTACTGAATTAGTTCTTGTGTAAACTGAGATTTCATGTTAAACACTATAAATGATGTCTTAGAGATCAGTGTATAGTCCGGACACTTGTAAGTTATGACTTAGATATATGTGGACTGTTTACTTGGGTAGTTGGACATACTTCTGGTTGCAGAGTGCTGACTTGGAAAATGGTTGGTAGTCCGGGTCTTGACTTGGTCTGTCAAATTGATGATTGGAAATCTGGTTATATTCACTTACTTAGATTGTATATTTCTCTCAATAAGGCTTGGACATGTCGGTGGGGTGGTTGAGTCAGGGTGGTAAATTAGGGTACTGTAGGTTGTTTATTAATTGTCTAGGAAGGGTAGATAGTAGACCTGATTGTTGGCTGGAACCAGTAAGATATTTATGGTGGTCGGTAAGATGGGTAGAGTGTGGGAAGTAGTGGTGTTAAGAGTGACAATTGGTTATGACTAGGAAAAGATAGTTGTATGTCTCCAATTGGTGGAGTTGCCAGCAGAACAGTGTTGAAAGTCTTGGGATAGAATGTATAGGTTCATAGATGTTATATCGTAGTAGTAAAGGTTATTGATAAGGGATTGGATTTGTAACTTCATATTGCATGTTTATTTTGATTTTTTTACATTATATTATGTGGTGGATTCGGTCAATAAATGATGCCTACTAGTATGTGTTGTTTGTACTAATCCTACTCTTTCTATACCTTTTGGTATTGTTTGGTCGCAGAATCAGTGATGTTTCTAGGTAAAGACGATGGTGATCTCCAGTAGCTTCTACTCCTCTCTTCCTATGGTGGGAGATGTGTCTTGTTTAGCCTTTGTATTCTTTTAGAAGCTCTTGTACCTGCTTAGACTAGTTTCTAAGGAGGATTTTCACTTAAGATTTTGTAAAAGATTTTGTCGTATTAAAGATTTGGTAACTAGTTTAATTATTAAAGGCAATTTTCATGTTCTTATTTATTTCTGCAGGGCCGTTTTAAATGGGGTGGTAAGGGTTCTTCTATTTAGGTGCTTAGAGTAGGTGCTCGCATGGCCCGGTAGGTTGGGTCTTGATAATTTAGTATCAGAGACTAGGTTACCGGTATCCTAGTACAAGAGCAAATATTGAATAGATTCCTGCGGATTGGTGTGTTGACATCCATATTTATTCTTTGGGAAGCTATGAAGCATTCTAGGAAATTGTTCCACTTCTTTCTTTTCTTTCATGCGGTTTGTTGCTTGCTTGTATGGGTTGAGTCCAATTGCTATCTCTTGATTCCAATTGGTATCTCAACAAAGTAATTAGAAGGCCATTGTCTCTGGCTGAAATGACACAAGCAAGGAAAATTAGAACCGAGAAGGTTCCAATTGGTATTTAGCCTTAGAGGCTATGTAAATACATGGATGAACTACTAACAGTCATCAATAAGGCAAATAAAGGATAATAAAAATGACTTGTTACTCGTGAAACTCAAGATTTGAGATTATGTGTACTGCATTATTTGAATGATTGAAAATATGTGGTGTGTAATTTCTTGAGTTACTGTAAAATTTGTAGTTAGTGAGAGGTCATAACTTGGTTGTGTGTGATTAGTTTTAGTGATAAATTATTATGTGGCTTAATTAGAAAAAAATTTGTGTTGAATTTTTGGTATGGACTTACCGTTGGTAACAATGGTAAGGGGGCTTAAATATCTATGACTGTGGGGATACTCTGGTTTCAGGACAGTCATAATTGGTTGCGAACTATGGGGAAAGGGTCATTCTTGTATGATAGTAGGAATGCGACATTATGAACAGTTTTCTGGTGTGTTTTGTAATTGATATTATGATAATGTGGTGCTAAGTTCTGAATTAGGTGTTGCTGGGGTTGGTCTCGGGGTTATATTTAAGACCATGGCACGATTTTAGGGGTTAACGTTGATAACAAGGACTGGTAAATGGGTGAACTTTGCAAAAAAATCAATTTCTAGGCTGCTGCGATTTAGTCTGCCATAGCGGGATTGACACGCTACGGTGATCCCGCTATAGCGAGAATTTCTCCGCTATGGCAGTGTGCAAGTCGCTATAGCGGGATGGGAAGGACAGAGATTGTGCCCTGTTTTCCCCTTTTTATGTATTCTTTTTGGGGGTGTTTTAAAACATTAGTTTCAGCTGGAAACTACTACAGGAGAAAGGGAGGCGTGTAAAAATAGCTTAGCATGTATAAGACAATTAATACTATTCAACTATCATCCATCTGCGAAATAGAAAAAGGAAAGGAAAAAAGTATCAACATCAACTACATGCCCTAAATGGGGGTGAAACCCAAGAATAGTAGTAATAATATAATAAAGGGGGGGAGGTCCTAGTCGAATGCCTCATCACCATCATGGGCTGCTGGAGCGGGGTCCTCGGCCTCAGCATCACTCAAGAAAGGGAACTTCTGCAAGTCCTCCAGATTGAGCTGGGGAAGCTCCTGATCGGGGATATCACAACTGAACATGACCTTTACGCTTTTCCACATCCGTACAAGCATGCGGTCCCGGGAGCGCCTGTTCCTCTTCTCCTCATCGAGCTCCTTATAGACGTTGCATAGTCCTGGCCAGGGGGAAGTGGAGCTGTAGCTCTGGCAGGAGCGCCCTCCATGGATCGCCTGACTGTGGCCAGGTCCTCCTCTAGTTGGTTGCTGGTGATCAGAGGCTAGGACTAGGAAGGAGGGGCAGGATCATCATCAACATCATTTGTGGCTTTGATAGCCTAGTTTCTCCCTGCTTCGCTCGCCTTCCTTTTCTTCTTTTCCTTGGAAGTGATCACCCTCACCCGTAGAGGGTTAAAGGGGGTGTCCATCTCCACCTCCATGTCAGTATCATCCTCAGCCACCTGGAACCGCCTGCATAGCTTTGACAGTAGACCCGGAAGGAAAAGGTCCTTCTTGGGATGTCGGTAGAAGTCCTTCTACTCAGACATGATCTGTGACCCTATGTTCAGCTACAAGCCATGTATAGCACAAGCCACCACCAAGGCCTGAGGATAGGCCACATCGATATTATTGTCCGACAGACAAATCCTCTAGGACTCCAAGTTCAGGCACCTCCTAGCATCGGCAGTGAAGTAAGTACTCGCGACTCCCTCGGTGCTGGGCCCATATACCTGTTCCCTAAAATATTCCTCAATCAGTGTATCCCTTATCCTTTTCATGTCCATCTCCTGGAGTTTGGCCTCATATGCAACATTTAAAACATGAATCAATCCTAGCACCTCATTGACAGTCCGGACATCCACTCCCCGGATGCAAATACTGGAGTTGGGGTCATTCCAATATACGGTGAGGAGTATGGCATTGAACTCCCTCACCTAGCCTGAATGCCCGAAAGGGGGAGTTTCCACCAAGGGGCCCCAACTGAACTCTTGAAGCATATTATAAAACACCCCAACCTGCTATGCCACACCTCTCATGTTAAAATCCCTCTCATAGCAAAGACCAGTCCTCCGGTAGTCTTGGAATCTCTCCCGACTAGCATCATTGGGGAACCTTTTGTAAGGTGGGATGTGTTTTTGGTTGGCATCCATTGAGTGTTAAATTTGAAAGTTTAACAAGAGGTGATATTAGAGCTCGTAAATATGCGAGAAATATCATTTCTGAGAAAAATCAAATTTTTTGACCCTATCTGGGAGGCTACTGCCTATAACCTCCCGGTAAAGCAGGTTGTCATCCGCTCTGGCGATAGAGCTACAGCGGGAATTTTCTTCGCTATAGCCTGCTATAGCGACCTTGCTTCGCTATAACGGTCTTCATCATCACATATTTTCAAGAGGTGCATCAATGGCGCCTCTTGACCCAAAATTCTATTTTTAACATTCCAAGTTCAGATTAGTATTTCCAAAGTATCCTACTAATGTTTTATGAAAAAAAATGGGCATTATAACTCCTAAAAATTGTCTAAATTGACCTTTCTAAGCAAGAACAACCCTTCACCGTCCCTACCATTTTGAACTCATTTTTGGCCATAAATCCTATAATCCTTACGCCCACAAGATTGTGGAAGCATTGTAAATGTAAGAGAAGCATCCATGCTTAGGGAATCTGTAATGACTCTTCTGGTCATTTACGTGTTGTTTGCCTTCTTTGTACTGTTAAAGCTTGCCTATAGTTGCCCCAAGTTATTTATGGCTTGCTGGGACCAGTAGTTCGATGATCGGGCCATTTGTTTGGTCTTTATGGCCATTTCCTTATTTTAGAGCTTAACTTAAGAAATCATTGACTTCAGTCAACATTCTTATCTATCGTGCTCGAAATTGAATTACGACAGTTCCATTAGCTCCAGATCATGGACTTTGGTCTAGTTGGACCTTAGGTCGGGATTCGAGAGATTTTTAGAGTAGAATTCTCTCTCATTCTGTGTTTTTATGCCAGTTAGGCTTGTTTAGTTGACTTCGGTCAACTTTCGAAGAAGACATCCTCGGATAAAAAATTCAGTCAGTGTTGTTAGATCTAGAATGTCGAGTTTAGGCTAGAAGGACCATTGGTTCGGGACCCGAGGCTTTCAGACTTGATTTTGGCCCTTAGGTTTCATTTTGGGAATACTTGGCCTAAAGGTTGATTTTGGGTGCGGGACCTACTTTACGCTAAATTGACCTCCGATGGGATTTTTGACAATTCTGTTGGATCTAAAATATCATTTCTAGTTGAATAGCTCAACTCGTTTATATTCACAGGACCCCGGATGTGTTCTCGAGGATCCATCTCAGTTAAATTTCTCTTTGCCTAAGTGCTGGTTGCTGGTGGCTGTTGCATCACCAGCATGGCCATCGCCCACGCATGGGCTGGTCGCGTACATGCTGAAGCCCCAGCCAGCCACCCATCCCTTGGCCTTTGCCTACTCATCACCTAGGCTACGTGCGCATAGGCCATGTGCGCAGTGCCACAATCGCGTGCACGCTGCCTAGTATCTGGCCTAGTCAGCGCCTGGATTACACGTAGGCATGCGCCTGGCCGCGTGCGCATGGGCCGCGTATGCAGCGCCATGTCCATGTAGGCATAGCATTTTCTAGCAACTTATAAATCCCCTACTCCCCAATTTATTTCCTATCTTCTCAGAACTAAATACAACCATTTTTAAGAGCTTCTAACCTCAAAATTCTTTAGGGCAGAGTCAAGATCATTGGGGTGATAAATTCTTGGTCCGTGATCATTTATTCGGCTTCATTTGGTAAGATTTCTTCATTCAATTTCATCAAATTCTTCATAAATTTTCCTTCTTTCATTTTTTGATACTTGGGCTGTTTTGAGCCCTTTTGTTGGTCGAAATCTCCCCATATTTTGAGCATCTTCTCCTGGGAATGTGAGGAACTCCGTGGTTTTTTTTGTTTCTGACTTCGGGCTGCGTTTGATAAACGCTCAAACGTACTCTCCAAGATGGAGGCATCGGCGGTCTTCAAGCAAAACACATTTATAAGTACCCAACGGATGTCAAGGTCATACACACAGAGACTTGTAGATAACACAATCATGATTGTAATAAAATGACTTCACTAAGAGAATAAGTGTTTGAAAACATGAAAGTAAAGGATTGGGGGGAATTTGGATTTTTTCACAATAATATCAATTCAAGCAAGACAGTAAAGTAAAACGGGTATACAAATGAGAGTAGACTACTAGGGATGTGCGTCTAATGAGGCTCTAGTGTGGGATAGGGTGATTGCTTATTCACGTAAATTCTCGCTCATTGACATAGGTAGCCTTGGTTTTAGTTATGGTTGTTCATCTCTCGATCAATAACCATAAGTCTGACAGCATCGGTTAAAGCACTATTGGTTTAACAACAAAAAACCAAGCTAAAGCTTAGGGAGGTCATACTATTTCTAGCTTAGACCCTTAAATGGGTGATTCCGTCGATATAAGTTGTTTCTTGCCTCAATCTAAATGGAAGCCCAAGTTCCCACTAGTAATTTCACATCCAAAGTTATGAAATTCTCTTTCAAGCAACAACATAACCAAGTAAGGAAAATCAATATTTGCAACCACCAATTTTAGGATTAAAACTTGGTGAAACTACTAGACCCATGTCAAATAAGCAAGAATTAGCAACACCCACACCCATTTGTCAAGCACCCATTATCAACACATCCATAGACAATGAAATTAGCTACTTATACTAGAGGAAAGAGATATATCAAGTGGGTAAGTCAAATTCCTCTTCATTCAAGTGTAATTTCAATATCTAAGCTCAGCTTTGTACACAAATGGTGAACTAAGAATTGGAAGAGAGAATTGATTGAAACCCTCTTCTTCTTCTTAGAGAGGAAACTTGTTCTCAAAGCTAAAATTACTCAAGAATATTCAAAACTGAAGAATTGTATTTACAATTGTGTTTAAAATGGGCTTAAATACTTTCCCAAAAGTTTACTAAATTTCTTGACAAAACTGCCCTTCCGGTGGTGTGCGGCACAATGTGCAGCTCACACATCAGCATTTGTGCGTCGCATACCCTCTTTAGTTGAACCAGTGACTCAGCTAACTTGGTAGATCTCATGAGAAGGAGGTGTGGTTCACACCATGAGTTGGGATCACACAGCGACTGCACCTCATAACATACCCTTCAGTCAATTCAAGGCTCTATGCGGTGAGAGGTGCGGAACCCACCAAGGCTTGTGCGTGTCGCACAAGTGCCGCATCTCAAGGTAGAATCTCCATCCTTTTCGATTACTTCACACTTCACTCCTTTTAAGCTCTTTTTGGGTCCATTTCCTTGTTTTCCATCTTTGTTCACAAGTACCTATATAGACATCAATAAGGCCATATGAACCACTAAATCTATTCAAAACATAGCAATAATTCATGGATAAAGGCTCAATAAGTTGGTAGATTACCGACTTATCAAAACTCCAAACTTGAACTATTGCTTGTCCTCAATCAATATACTCACTAGGCGAGGAATGAATTATGCTCTACACTCAATCAAGGCACAAAAGACTAATCTAAAATAAAAATCAAGAAAAAGAATAAGCAAAAAGACTCAAACAAAAAGACTCAACTACAATGCTAATCTCAATTTGAACCACCACAATATCAAGTCAATTGGTGATTTCAAAACCTTCTCCAAAAGGACTTCATTTTTTATTCAAAATCAAGGGAATTTTTTCATTCAAAACAAGACATTTAAGCTTCTCAAATCATTGGCATAAACCATCAAGGTTTGCCTCGAGATTCGCCACACAACTTGTCTCATTCATTCCTCTCAATTGAAATAGAGACTTCATGTTTCAATTCGAGTGCATGATGACACTCACCACAAGAGAGAATCCCACTCACAATCATGCAATTTTCAAAACAAAGGGATTATAGGAGAACCAAGAAGACTCTCACTCTCTCAAGGAAGTTCAAGTACACACACGTCGAACCATAGGCTTGACCTTTATGTACATCACCACTAATGTAGGGTAGCCAAGCACGGAATCACCAATGACTTGCGGGTTATGATGTTGGATAGGGATAAGGTGAGGAAAGCATTTGGTTTAAGTGACTACACCTTCCTGATGCTCTTTGTCATCATTTTAAATACCACTCAAATTTTTAAATTTCAACTTTGCCTTATTTCTCCCTCACACAACCCAAGCTTCTCCTTTTCAATCATGATCATTCAACTCCTTGTATCACCTTCATTTGGTAGCACCTATTCTTACTTTTCATTTTGCTCATCGGATTGAACTTTTGGAGTAATTTTCAATTCAAACTTAAGGTGCTACCTTGCACTTGAAGTGCATTTCTTTTCTTCTCCTCATTTGATCACATACACCCCCAAACTTAGGCATTTGCATATGTTGTCTTTTTAATTTCCCCCCTCCCCCCCCAAACTTAGGCTTTTAGCCTACGTTTCACTTCCAAGCAATTAGAGAGGATGGTGCCAAGATAGAGGTTCCAAAAATGTCAAGGTGTTAAACAAGGTGTGAAAGAATGGTCACAAGCTCAAAGGGGTTCACTAGGATTGATGTTGAGGGAAGTCATTTGGGTGAAGTGGCTATCAAAAAGGGCCTACGGTCATCTTCCAAGCTTGGTCACACCTAGAATTTTGCCTTGAATCACATTTGGGGCATGTTCTAGACGACACGCATGCACAAGAATCAAGGTAAAGCCTCACCATACAAGGTATCATGCCTTAACACTTCTCTCATTAATCTCAAAATCAATTGGGACAAATAACTTTCGACAAGCTATCCCGAGTTCATTACACACTCGTTTGTGAGTCAATCAAGACAAAGCAAGAGTGTGCAAGTCATGATAAGAGAATGATTTTACTCAAAAATTTATTTCCCTTCTTCCTTTTATTTCCAAAAACAATTTGCCAAGAAAAAAATTTCGGTTGGCCCATTTCGAGATAAGCAACTACGAACTCAATTTTAAACTAAAACTTGGCATTTTCTCTTATGAAAGTAGCCTCTCAATATATCATTGGGAAATACCAACCCGGTTCGACACAAAAACGAAAGAAAAATAAAATAAACAAAACTTTTGTTCCTTGGGAAAGAACTGTGGTATTAAGAAAACCCTCAGAGTTTATTGCTAAACTATAATTAACAAGGCGAAAACCAAATTGAGCACCCCCAAACACAAACGGAGCATTATCCTCAATGATATTAGCTAGAGAAAATAGAGAACTCCCTGAGGCACGTGTGCAAAGTGCACTAAGTTTGGTGCGACTGCACCTCAATTGCACAAACAAATCTGGTATTAGAGTCATGATTTTGCTTGTTGCTTATGCAAAAGATGTGTTGTGCGCACTTCAAGATATGCAAATTACCCCATTAATTGCATGGTGGCATGGATTTTTGGGGAAACTGCCAGTTCTCTATTATGAGGTCCGAAACTGATGTGCGACATACAAAATTGCTCATGTGACCGCACACCAGTCGCATACCATGGAGCCCAACTTCCTAGATTTTATTTTACCTGTGTGACCAGCTGTGCGAGGCGCATCTTCTGACATGCGATCGCATGGTGAGTCGCACGTCCTGATAATAGCCCACACATCCTTAACTTGGTTCCCAACTACAAGGCTAACAAAAACAACACACAAAGTAAAATCGGAAAGAAAAAAGTCAAAATGCTTGGGTTGCCTCCCAAGAAGTGCTTTGTTTAACGTCACGGCTCAATGAAGGTACCTCAACCTCAGTCATTGTCGGATTTCATGCCTATCAGATTGGCGTGGCCCCATCCCAAGAAGGGGAATTGCTCCATCAATAATGTAGAAATTATAATCTTGTTGCCCAAGGGAAACATCTCAAATGTGGGCACCCTACCAAATTTACTCTCCTCAAGGGTATCATCAATTTTGCCCTTCGAACCTTTCACCGATACGACCCTCAAGTCATCCGGAGGGTTTGTGGGTTGGCATACGTTGAAAGTCATTACTTCATCTCCCACTAAAAATTTGAGTTCTCTGAGTTCGACATCAACAAGGGTCCTCCCCGTAGACAACACTGGTCGCACCAAGATAATAGGCACATCAATATCTACCTCATAATCAAGAATGACAAAATCTTTCGGGAGGATAAGTTTATCAACTTTTACCAATACGTCAAATAGGATCCCTACCGGGCGCTTGATAGACCGATCAACCATGAGCAATCGCATAGATGTAGGCTTGGGCGCACCTAATCCTAGCTTCTTGAAGATCACTATGGGTATCAAGTTGATGCTTTCCCCCAAGTCATATAAGGCTCTGTGGAATACGAACATCTCGATAGTACAAGGTATGGTTAATGCACCCGTATCTTCTCTTTTTGTAGCCACATTGCTAGTTATCACAGCGCTACAACTATTTGAGATCTCAATGGTACCCACGTCAATAACCTTCTTCTTTTTAAGCAATTCCTTTATAAATTTGGAATATCCCAGCATTTGTATCAAACGCTTCCACTAAAGGAATGTTTATTGAGAGTTTGCTAAACACTTTAACAAACTTGCTAAACTTGTGCTCCTCATTTTTCTTGTTAAGCCTTTGCAGATACGGACGAGGTCCCTTGGGAAGTGTGGTTGGCACACTTTTCACAAGAGGGGGATTCTCCTCAACATCGATGGTTACCTAGGGAGGGGGTTCAACTTTGTCCTTCTCATCATCAATTTCAACATTCGCCAGGGTGTTGGGTGCACCAAGCTTCACCCTTATCCCCGGGTCTCTAACAACATTTTCATGTACAATCTCTTCATCTTGCCACTTGGCTCCATGACAGTTTCAACAATAGGCTCAATTGGATTCACAACCAGCTTTACAATGGGTTTTCTTATTGCACCGCTTGTTCGTCCACTCCTAGTAACAATAGCCATAATGTGCCCGTCATTTTTATGATTGGTTGTGGTGTTACTAGGAAGTTACACATTTATCCCCAGGCTCATTTGAATGGAGAGGTGATCCATTTGGGCCTCAAGATGTTTTAATGAGGTCGAATGAGAGTTTACGGTTTGATAAAGTCTTGAGACTCTGCTTTTAAGCTCATTCACCCCGGCATTTGTTGTTTCCACCTTTTTTAGCACTAACGACAACATGTCCTCTACCTTAGAATGCCTGGGGTTTCTTGTGGCTGGTTGGTAGAGAGAATCCATTTTTTTATGGGCACATAGGGGCTCCGATGATTTTATCGATCACCATACTTATCCCGATCATCTCTTATCTAACCTTGATTCTCTTTCCTTGGGCGATAATACCCGGGATGAGAACCCACCAACACAAAGCATAGTTTACCATCTACAACTGTCATTAACTCATCATTGCTAGCTTTTATTTTTGGCGTATTCACAACATTCACAGCTTTCACACCACCTGCTCCCATTATATGCTTTGCCAAAAGATCAATTTAGGCCATCATCCTAGCAATGGTCTTATCTTGAATTTCACCTCTTTTTCTAATTTCATTTGTTAAGATGGATGAGTCTGCTCCCGAAGTTGGCACATCCGACTCTCTTGTATACCAAGCTTGGTTGGTCTTGGTCATTCGCTCTAAGAAAGCCAAGGCAACAAGAAATTACAAGTCCATAAAGGTGCCACCTCCAAGGTTGTTAGCCATCGACTTATTCATAGAGTTTAATGAAAAATAGAAGCTTTGGAGCAATACATTGTCCGACAACTCATGGTTCAAACACAATACAAGCTTCTTTTTGAACTTTAACCAAGCCACATGTAAAGGCTCATCCTGGAGTTGCCTAAAGTTGGTAATCTCATCTCTTAGCTACATCATTCTAGATGGAGGAAAGAATCTCGATGTAAATGCCTCAAGCAACTCGGCCCAAGATGTGATAGATCCATCCGATAATTCTTCCAACCACGCCGTGGCTTCACGTGTCAATGAAAAGGGTAATAGGCTTAATCAGATGGATTCCTGGGAGATATTTTGAAATATGAATGGTTGGAAAATCTCCACAAAATTCTGAATATGCCGGTTGGCATCTTCATGTACTGCTCCACCAAACATGACCTTCATTTAGATCAAGTGGAGCATGGTGCTAATATTGTGAAAGACAATATTTTCCACCATGGGAGGTAGGCGGATTGCACCCACACCCCTTTGCCATACAGGCTCAGCAGCATTTGCATCCATGAAGTTGTCAATGCTCTTGTTATCGCCTGCCTCACTCATAGGATAGCTTGCTCAATCACAACACAAACAACAAACAAAAGTAAAAGAAACAAGAAATCTCTAAGTGATTGCAAATCTACAATCAAAAATAGCTATCAAATCAAGTCCCCAGCAACGGCGCCATTTTTGATAAATGCTCAACCGTACTCTCCAAGACGGAGGTATCAATGATCGTCAAGCAAAACACATTTATAAATACCCAATGGATGTCAGTGTCATACACACAGAGACTTGTAGATAGCACAATGATGACTGTAATGAAACGAATTCACTAAGAGAGCTTAGTTTGAAAACACGAAAATAAAGGATTGGGGGGAATTGTGATTCTATCACAATAATCTCAATCCAAGCAAGACAATAAAGTAAAATGGGTATACAAATGAGAGTAGACAACTAGGGATGTGTGTCCAATGGGTCTCTAATATGGGATAGGGTGATTTTCTATTCACGCAAATTCTCGCTCATTGACATCGGTAGCCTTTGTTTTAGGTATGGTTGCTCATCTCTCGATCAAAAATCATATGTCCGACAGCCTCGGTTAATGCACTATCAATTTAACAACAAACAACCAAGCTAAAGCTTAAGAAGGTCATACTATTTCTAGCTTAGACCCTTAAATGGGTGATTTCCTCGATATAAGCTATTTCTAGCCTCAATCCAATTAGAAGCCCAAGTTCCCACTAGTAATTTCACATCTGAAGTTATGAAATTCTCTTTCAAGTAACAACATAACCAAGTAAGGAAAATCAATGTTTGCAACCACCAATTTTAGTATTAAAACATGGTAAAACTACTAGACCCATGTCAAATAAGCAATTATAAGCAAGAATTAGCAACACTCACACCCATTTGTCAAGCACTCATTATCAACACATCCCTAGACAATGAAATTAGCTACTCATACTAAAGGAAAGAAATATACCAAGTGGGTAAGTCAAATTCTTCTTCATTCAAGTGTAATTTCAATATCTAAGCTCAGTTTTGTACAAAAATGGTGAACTAAGAATTGGAAGAGATAATTGATTGAAACCCTCTTCTTCTTCTTAGACAAGAAACTTATTCTCAAAGCTAAAATTACTCAAGAGTATTCAGTACTGAAGAATTGTATTTATAATTGTGCCTAAAATGGGTTAAAATACTTTCCCAAAATGTCAATAAATTTATGGAAAAAAAATTCCCTTTGAGTGATGTGCAACGTGACATGCGGTTTGCACGTCAGCATGTGTGCATCGCACACCCTCTTCAATTGAACCAGTGACTCATCTGACTTGAGAGATCTCATGCAAAAAAGGTGTGGTTCACACCATGATTTATGTGCATCGCACATACCCCGCACCTCATAACATTTTCTTCAGTGATTCAAGACTCCATGCGGTGAGAGGAATGGAATGCACCAAGGCTTGTTTAGGTCGCACAAGCACCATATCTCAAGGTATAATCTCCATTCTTTTTAAATATCTTCACTCTTTTTAAGATCTTTTTTGGTCCATTTCCTTATGTTCCATCTTTGATCGCAAGTACCTGCATAGACATCAATACGGCCATAAGAACCACTAAATCTATTCAAAAAATAGAAATAATTCATAGATAAAGGCTCAATAAGTTGGTAGATTACCGACTTATCAGGCCTCATAGGCCAGCTTGTGACTCGAATTTTGACCCCTTATGGGTATCGTTGGCTTCATTTTGATGTGTAGAATATTGTGTTGTTAGTGTATTCACAATTTGGAGCTTCTCGGAGTAGTTTGAGATTGGATGATGTTGTTCCAGCAGTTAGTCATTGGACGATAGGTCGGTTATGGTTTTTCTTACCTAGACTCTGTGTATATAGGCTATAACTGCATTAATTATCATCCTTGGGTTTGTTTTCTAGGTTGGTACCCTCATACCTTGTCCACCTCTTATGTCCATTTATTTCATGTGTTGTTTGTAGTATTTGTTGTAGTGTTGTAATATTATCCTTGTGGCCTCATGTGGCCTTTGTTTATGCCCCTGGACGATACACGGTGGGATATTCGAGAATGTTTGTGAGTCCCGAACATTGTGATGTTACTTTAGGCTGGATATCTGTGTTGTAGAGCTGATTATGCCTATGCAAGACCGATAGGAATGTTTGTATGCCATTGGGCTAACCTATTGTCTGCGAGAATATTATTCATGCAAATGATTTTTTTGCATGTTTTACTATTGTTTTAGCTTTGGGCCTACTATAATTGGTTTTCTAAACATTGCATGGCCCTAAGGGTCAATTTTCAGTAAAATGACTATGAAAGGGTTTTGTAACTGATTTTTATGAAACCTCTTGGAGTAAAAAGGGTATTTTGATGATTTTATCACCAGTTTTCATACTTATACTAGACTCGACTGCACCAAAGTGCTAGACATGTTTTTACTATGTTTTAGACATGGATACACTTTGATCACCCTTCATAAGGGTTACTAAGACTGGATTACTGATTTAGGCCCGGATATGCTTCGGGCACCTTTCATAGGGGTTTTCAGATTTTTACTACTGATTTAGACCCAGATCAAATCCAGGCATGTACTACGAGGTTCTTATTATTGAGCTATACTTTGAGATTCACATTAGTATATGGTCACGAACCTCCATGGAACCTTCCATACCAGGACCAATGGCTATGGGTCGAGTATGCCGGAGGAGAGATATACAGCAAAGTTAAGGTATACCGGCCGTGTCCTTTCATGGATCCTACCTCTATTTGGTTTTTAAGGTATTAGAGAAGGTAACATACGGTTGCTATCACAGTGTTCTATCACATCATCATCATCATACATATTTCATTCTTATTCCACCCTTGTTTGGTGTATTCTTAGTGTATGCTCCAGTGGTATGGGATGCTGGAGGGTTTGTTTTCACTTGATTGTGTTCCTTGATTGTATGGGTGGCCATTGGGACTGTAGGTAGGTTATATTACTCCTGTCGTATTGTAGAGCTTGTTATAGCCTCCGATTATTGGTAGTTTAGCGGATGTTATCTTGGTCTAGTGTGAGTCGCTTGGACTCCCGATGTTGATAGATTAGTAGTTCCTCATGATTGAGGCACTGTTTTTATGTCCTTCTGAGCACTTGTGAGCTAGTGGGTTCTATCCTTCATCGTGGTTTGGAGTAGTAGTTTTGGTTCTTTATGGTGTAGTTCATTCTATCCTAGGGTTATAATTGCAAGGTTGCTATCTGATTCTCTGATTCTGAATTGGTGTTTAAGCATATGTTTGTTAGATGTATTGTTTTAGCTTGATTATGTTTCCAAGCTTTCCTTCATTCCCTTTTCTACTTAAGTTTACCGATATACCGACATCTTTCTAACTCTCTCTTTATATATATTGTTGTTGCAAGGACTCCAAGTGCATTCTTCTTTCCTGCACCTGTGTTCTTTATTATATATATCTTTGTGGCTAGCATAGCTTGTTTATAATTCTTATTGACTTCTATCCATGCTAGTTTTCATGTGCTTCCTCTATTGCTTTTGTGACTGTTTCTTTGCTATCTGCTTATTATTGTTTTATATCTTATATGCGCTCAGTTAGCCAATGATGCCTACTGGGTACCCATTGCTTAGAAATTGCTGCTCATACTACACTTTTGCATCTTTTTGGTGCAGATATTAGTGTGAGCCTTCGTTGTTGATTGCGTGGAGACTCGTGAAGCTTGTGATATTCGAGACTAGGGTGAGCACCTCCCAGCCAGGGATTGACCACATCTCATATTTTGGCACTGTTACTCTTTATTTATCTGGAGACAGTTGTACTTATTATTTTGTTACTTCTAGCACTTTTATTCTATTAGAAGTTCTTGTACTATTGATACCAAGTCTTGGAGTTGGTGTAGTTTATATATATATATATATATTCAGGTTTTTGTTTCCACATTGTTCTCTATTATACATGCATCCGCTTATTTCTTCTTATTGTGCGTATTGATTAGATAGTAGACCATTACTAACCGTTCTGGGATATGAAAACTGGTTTGCCTATATGGGGGGTTATAAGTGCCATCATGACCTAAGAAATAGGGTCATGAAAGAATCCGATGAAATCAAAGCAAACAATTCAATTTTTAATCCAACACAATATCTACTCTATCCACCATATTCTACAATAAAACTATCATTATTCGATTAATAGAGTAAGGAAAGTAAAGGGGTACGAGTATTACCTTATTTTTCCGATGTCGGGAGCGTAGTAATTGGGAGAAAAGTAGTGTTTTTGGGTAAAAATTGGGGAGAATGTGCGATAAAACCCATTTCTCACCCCCTTTAAACTATTGCCAACCACTATAGCAGGGAACCTCTCGCTATAGCGGTATCGCTATAGCAGAATAATTTCCACTATATCGGGATGCCAGATCATTTGGGAGCAAAAAGGTTCTTTCTTTGTTGTTTGAAATTCTTTCGCTCCATTATTTTATGAGGCCCCAATTTTCTCGGGCACTCGAGTTACTCTAAATTATTCAGTGTAACTTGAGGGAAGGGATTCTCTGGCCAAGAAATATCGAATTAATTTTCGATTGAGTTGGGTTTACCAAATAAAGTAGGAAATCTCGATGATTCGCATCAAATTATTATTGCACTGTCAAGGTAGGACAATATGACTCCAAGGCTGGCTTGTTCTTTTTTCTCCACTTTCAAGATCATTCAGGGATGAACGATGGGTAACTTGGTATCTATTATAATGACTTGTTCAGATGTTATTTAAAATCACCTTATTGCGTATTGCGGGAACTATTGAAATACACTATTAAATTAATTTTGGGTGACGTGATGAAATGAGATTTGAAATTTTGGTCGGGCTGACATCATCCCACTATTGCAGGAATTTCCCTGCTATAGTGGCACCATTGTAGCAGCCGACAGGCTTCTATAGCAGGTTGACGGAAATAGTGACTCGAAAATGCAAATTTTATTTTTGACTTCTCCTCCTCAGTTGAAAAACATTTGAGGGTTTCTCCAAAAATCCTCCTAGGCTACTCCAAATCTTGGGAGTAATAGAGAGGGGAGATTTCTACTCGAATAGGGTAAAACCCATAAATTCGAGGCTCGCTTTCCATTAGGAATTGCCTACACGGAGTCAAAAGGTTGTGTTCAAACTTCTGCAGTTGCTGCTTGGGACCCAGGTAGTCTAGAATTAATTGAGTAGTGATAGACCTGTATCCTATTACATATTATTATTGTTGAATGAAGGAAAGAATTCATGTATAGGCCTTTGGGTATAGAGTCTGGAGGGATAAAGTATTAATTATGTGGTTGAGTAAAAGGGAATGATGATGATATGGGTAATGTGTCCTGATTCTTGTGTATCATTAATGTTTGATTCTAAATTCTAGGGAGACCAGATTGTTGAGTAGGTTCGGCAAACTGGTAATGTGTATGTGTGAATAGATTGCTAGGTCATAGCAGATCTCTGAGACGGTTTTAGTTAAGGCAAATAGGGTGAACAATAAGGGTTCAGATGCCTTAATGTCATGGGATGAAATCTTTAAAGTGTGCTTACTCTTCCAAAGAGGTCTAGGATTCGAGGTAAATGAGTTCATAGGGTTAGTTGGATAATCTGGGGGTTGGTCTTCGAACCGGTTACCAAGGCTGGAATAATGATCCGGGTCTATTATGTAGGTTATGGTTGATTATTTCCTATTTATCATATGTGTGCATTTTTAACTACTGCTTTAGTATTGTCTGCACATTACGTGTTTTAGGGAACAAAATAATGAATGTATATGATATCAGGTTCTCAATCATGCAAAATTAAATATCTTAATTACTTGTTGGTTTTACAAGTGTGTTTGAGTTCATCATTGTTGATTGTTGGATTGTATGTGACCTTTGGTTGTCTCGGGTACCATACCTGGTATAAATTATTAGTTAGCTCGGGTACCACACCTGGTATGGGATATTTAGTAGTTGGCTCGGGTACCATAGCGGTATAGATTCTATCATTGTTGGCTTAGGTACCACACCTGGTACATGTTTATTTGTGATTCTGTGTTTGTTCCCATGAGTGGATCGAGTTATTTCTTGTGATATAATTACTGCATATTAGTCCATGAGTGTCCAGGTGACTTTGTTTAATTGCTGGATTGGTTCTTGTGTAAACCAAGATTTCATGTTAAACATTGTAAATGATGTCTTAGAGATCCTTGGGTAGTCTGGACACTTGCAAGTTATGACTTAGATATACGTGGACTATTTACTTTGGTAGTTGGATATACTTCTGGTTGCAGAATGAATAGTTGTTGACTTGGACAATGGTTGGTTGTCTGGGTCTTGACATGGTCTGTCACATTATTGATTGGAAGTCTGGTTATATTCACTTACTTTGATTGTATATTTTTGTCAATAAGGCTTGGTCATGTTGGTTGGGTGGTTGATTTAGGGTGGTAAATCAGGGTATTGTAGGTTCTCTATTAATTGGCTATGAAGGGTGGATAGTAGACTTGATTGTTGATACTAAAACCAGTAAAGTATTTATAGTGGCTGATAAGATGGGTATACTTTGGGAAGTCATGGTGTTATGAGTGACAATTGGTTATGAACAGGATAGGATGGTGGGAGGTCTAAAATTGGTGGAGTTGGTAGAAGAACGGGGTAGGAAGTCTTGGGATAGAATGTATAGGTTCATAGATGTTATATCGTGGTAGTAAAGGTTGTTGATAAGAGACTGGATTTGTACTTTTATATTGTATGTTTTTTTTGGATTTTTTTACATGATATTATGTGTTGGATTCAGTCGACCAATGATGCCTATCAGTACATGTTATTTGTACTGATACTACTCTTGCTATATCTTTTGGTATAGCATGGTTGAAGGATCAGTGATATTTTTAGGTAAAGACGACGGTGATCTCTAACAGCTTCTACTCATCTCTTCCTAAGGTGGGAGTTGTGTCTTGTTTAGCCTTTGTATTCTCTTAGAAGCTCTTGTACCTGCTTAGACTAGTTCTTGGGGAGGGTTTTTCACTTAATCTTTTGTGAAAGATTTTATTGTATTAAAGATTTGGTAACTGGTTTAATTATTAAAGGCAATTTCATATTCTTATTTATTTCTGCAGGCCTGTTTTAAATGGGGTGGTAAGGGTTCTCCTATCTTGGTGCTTAGAGTAGATGCCTACATGGCTCGGTAGGTTGGGTCATGACAGATACTCAGGCATCAACATATTACATATTTTCCTAATAGAAAATTATCCCCTTTCAACCACTAAGTTCAACTTAATACCAAGATCTCCAACCTGAGAGAAGGATTACAAATACTTCATGGACTATATCACCTTCTTAACTACCCAAGTTGCATTTAAAGGGATAGCACTATGATCAATGGAACCATCTTTTATATAATACTCATTCACCCATCTAATCCACAAACAGTCCTTCTTTGAAGTTATAGCCCATAATAATTTTAGTATTGCTGCAGTATTTCACAACTTTATATTCAGAATATTTTGTCCTCATGGAGCTCGTGGAAGACAGATTTTGTCCCATGACACAATGGCCTTTCTAGAGCTTAGAGTAAACTAGTCCATAGATAATGTTCTGCAGACCAACATCTAATTCTTTCAGTAATTTTTTCTACCAATGACATACATTAAGCAATACTCAGCTTTTTGGAAGACACTGGTACACCCAAATACATAAAAGAAATCTCTCCTTCTATATAGTCCAAGGTAGACAGAATCTCCAGTTTCAAATTACATTTCACACTAGACATAAAGATGGAACTCTTATCATTATTATCTTGCAAATGAGACACTGCAGAAAATCTGTTAAAGGCCTCTTGAAGTAATTGGATGGATTTCAAGTCAGCTTTACAGAAGAGTAATAGGTCATCAACAAAACAAATATGGATCACATTAAGATTATTACATCTAAGATGATACTTAAAGTCCTTGTTAAGTCCCAATATGTTCAGCTCTCTTTGAAGATACTCCATAACTAGTACAAATAGGTAAGGGGACATAGGATCCCCTTGTATAATACCCCTCTTACCATGAAACTATTTGGAGATACCCTCATTTATCACCAATCCATAGGAAACAGTTGAACTACACTCCATTACCCAAGCAATGAATTTAATGGGGAATCCCAAACTAGTTAGTAATCTTTTCAAGAAACTCTAGTCAATAGAATCATAGGGTTTTCTTAGATCAACTTTCATAGTACATCTAGGTGATAATCATTTCCTAGAATACCACTTTATAACCTCATTACTAAAAAGGATATTACCAATTATACTTCTTCCTTCAACAAATGTTGATTGTGAAGGGCTTACAATCTCACCAATAACATATTTGAGTCTATTTATCAAGACCTTAGTAATAATCTTGTACACAGTAGAGCAACAAACAATGGGTCTATAATCTTTCACCAGGGAGGGGATGGCTACCTTAGGCACCAGGGTTATTACAGTGCTACTAACATCTCTTAACAGGTTCCCAGACTGGAAAAACTCTCTAACAGCAGCAAGAACATCATCCTTAATAATAGACTAGTACTTAGTAAAAAATTCCATAGTGAATCCATCAATACCTGGAGTCATGTCTTACGCAAGTCCTGTCATTGCATGTCATTACATCTACTATCTCCTGATCAGTAATTGGTTCAATGAGTATGCATTTCTACTTGTAGGACAGACAAGGACCACTGCTTATCACTTCTATATTTGGGTACTGAAGCTCTACAGCAGCTGGTCCCATCAATTTTTTGAAGCCAGTAATAAACTCATCTTCCACCAGTTTAAGGTCCTACAATTTAACTCCATTTTCATTATAGACAGAGGTTATAGAGTTCATACTATTTCTGATCTTCATTTTAGCATGGAAGAAAGTTGTGCTTCCATCCCCACTAGCTATCCAATTAATTTTGTCCTTCTATTTTAGCGTTTTCTCCTCTACTAAACTCTACTTCCTGAGATCATTCATCAAAACTACCTTATGTTGTGTCAGCTCTGAATCTAGGGGTTTATTTTCCAATTGACTCTGTACAACCTCTAACCTTTCTCCAGCAGTATGTAATTTTTTACTATAAGAAGCTAAGTAGGTATTCAAGTCCTTCAGTCCTACCTTCAGAGCCTTCAGTTTGCACCAGAGTTGAGATATCTTTGAACTAGAGTAAGAATACTTTCACTAAAGTGTGCTCAAGAACAGTTTTATACAATCTAAAAGGCTTAGGCCCAGAGGGTGGCCTTGAGTGCACTTTGATGAGGATTGGTGAATGATCAGAGACTCCTGGATTCAAAAACTCAGCCTCTACATACCCATAATCAATTTTCCGTTTAATGTTTCCAAAAGCCTAATAGATATTTGAATATACTCTACTTCCATCTTGTTTTTTACATCCTGTTCTTTATTGCAAAATGTAAGATTTCTACATGTTTGTATTAGTGCTGTGAGTTGCAAAGTATCAATACAACCCTAGAAATCTTATGTCTCCCCTGACAGCACTGGATATCCAATTCTAACTTCAGTAGTTAAGACATTGTTAAAGTCTCCATAGAGTAACCAACCCTCCTGGATATTGCTCCCTATTTGAACTAGTTCATTCCAAAGCTCATCTCTTTATTGGATTTCATTCTTTGCATATACAATAGTAAGATAGGTTGAGTAGGGGTTGTTTACATCAGTGACTCTGCAATGGAGGTATTATTCATGCACCTTCTCTACTTGCACTTGGAGATGATCTCTCCATTAAAGCCTGTAACACTCCAGAATTTGATTCAGCTTTTAAAGTTAGAAACTCTGAAAATTTGGAAACTTCCAGGAATCATGAGTCAAGTCCATGAGCCATGGATAGAACCATGAGTCATGAAAGTGACTCGTGAAACTAGTTCTGAAAGCCCCTCCTCCAGTCTGAGAACCACGACTTGAGTTCATGAGTCGTAGTTGACTTCACGGGTCGTAGAAACCATTGGTGGAACTCAGACTGAGGGTAACCTTCTTCTCTGATAACCATGAAAAGGTTCGGAATATAGTGGAAGCTTCCACGGATCATGGAACCCATCCATGGAAATCAGATCTACAGCTTGAATTTTGGCTCAGAAACCACAACTCCAATCCACGAGCCGTGGTTACTTCTACGGTCCTTGGAAAGGACCTGTGGAACCTGAAGCTGAGTTTTTAATCAGCATTTCTCTAATTAAATTCCAGGGGTATTTCTATAATTACCCACCCTTTTAACTCCTAAGTGAGGTTGTTTTAACCATTTTTAGTAGGGTTTTATTCCCTAATAGCCTAAACTCTTCTCATTCTAAGCAATTCTATTCCTAAAGAAGAAAGAACTTCTTCAAGCTCCAAGATCAAGCCTCCAATTACTTTCATCTTAAGATCAAGCTAGCTTCAATAAGGTATGTGGATATTTAATAAGGGATTTCTTTCACCCTTATGCCCAAAACCCATGATTTTTACCTTGCTTTATGAATTTATAAAATTAGGGTTCGTACCCAATTTGGCGAAAACTTATGGGTTCAATTTTAAAGCATCAATTCATGGTTTCTCATCACTTATATATGATTTATTTGAGGTTCTTTAATTGATTTCGAAAGACCATGCATTAAAGGTGATTTTAGGCATGATTCCTTCAATTTGCATATTTTCAAGTGAAAATTGGCATGTTTAGATAACATGACCTTATGTATTAAGAAATTATATGCCTAATTCTTCAAGCTATGAATTTATAAAGGAATGTATGATTTGAATTATGGCTATGCTAAGTTTTAAGACTTATGATACGAGAATTACATGACATCAGATATGTCTTTATGCTTTTCAAACATGTTTGGCATCAGATATGGCACAAGTATATTATGAGCTAGATATATGTTTTGGGAGTAGTATTTAGCACTGAGCGATGAGGGTTCAATAACCCAAGTACAAAACAACATTGCCAACGTAGGTTATGAATTTCCCTTTGGGCTTATGAAAGTGGTTCCACATTTGATCATGGTGTCCTATGCTTTAGCGGGCATTAGGGCAGCTTTGCCAACTAGGGTTATATAGTTGGATTATGGTGTCCCATTCCTTGGCAGGGTTCAGGGCAGCTTTACTAACTAGAGTTACATAGTTAGATTCCATTTAGCTCACATGGTCTATTGTCGGTTCTAAGAAACTCCTGTATGAATGTTTTTAAGACTTATGTTATGCCATCTTCTACCTCATGCTTAAATTATGATATTTCTTGTGAATTCTCTTTTATGCATTATCTAAGTTTTAATTATGTTTCAAGCATGTTTTACTTTATTTATACATATCTCATATACTCAGTACATCATATAGTAATGACACATATCTTGTGTTGCATCCTCTTGATGATGCAAATTCAAGCTCCTTCCCTCTAGCTCGTGGCTAGACATTGTTGGTTGTCCAGATTTTGTTGGTTAGTCCTCATTATTCGGGAACCTTAGTTATGTTAGTTACTTTCATGTTCTTTCCTTGGATTTTTGAGTTAGTTATGGTATTGTCCCATCAACTCTTTATGATTGTTAGAGGCTTTCAAAAATAGACATTATTTGGGTCTCTCTTTTGGATTATGTTTCATCTTGGCTTTATCATTTATGGATTGGGTTGCCTAGCTTTTTATTTATACTTTTGGAATGTTTTTCTTATGAATATTTGAGTATGCTATGACTAAGGGTTAACTTGGGGCACTTGCGGTCCTAGGTCCCAAGTTGCATCTAGGGGGTAGCCTCAGGGTATGACAAACATGGTAACAGAGCCACAGGTTCAAGAGTCCTAGGGTGTATGAAAGTTGTATCGAGTAGAGTCTCTTTTATGTGTGTGAAGTGTGCCACACTTATGAGAGAGAAGCTATGAGGTGTATTAGGAAAAACTTCACTTCTTTCTTGATTAATATCATGCGATGGAGTTTAACTCTATTACCCTCTAATCTATTCTTTATGCATTTCGGATTATGCCTCCTCGCCATGCCATGCCTCGTCGAGCCACCCAAACTATTGACCCTCTAATTCCAGACCCTAAGGTCACAAATGTAGAGTTCAGAAATGCTATTCATATGCTAGCTCAGACTATGGCCGCATAGGCCAATCCGTAGGCTCCTATCCCCGCCCACCCTCAAGGTGAAGTAGCAGCCTGAGTTCGAGATTTCATTCACATGAACTCACTTGAGTTTTGGGGTTCAAAGGTTTGTGAGGATCTACAAAACTTCTTGGATGAGGTAAAGAAGATCTTTGGTGTGATGCAAGAGGGTGGTGTTGATGGTATTGAGCTAGCTTCCTATCAACTCAAGTACATGGCTCATATTTTTTTAACTCAATGGAAAGATGTTACGACTAGGGATGTGGTCCCTATGACTTGGGAATGCTTTGAGAGATATTTTCTTCACTGGTTCTTCCCAAGGGAGTTGAGGCAAGCTAAGGTCAAAGAGTCAATGAATTTGAGGCGAGGTTTTATGTCGGTTCAGGAGTACGTATTGAAGTTCACCCAACTTTTTAGGTATGCTCCTTCCATAGTGGCTGACCCATGGGATGAGATGAGTAACTATGTTTACAGAGTGTTGAATTTGGTAAAGAAGGAGTGTAGGTCCACGCTTTTGGGTGACATGGATATTTCTCAACTAATGACTCATGCCCATCAAATTGAGGGAGACAAGTTGACGGAGATGGCAAGGGAGAACAAGAGGGTTAGATATGAGAGTTCAGGTTTTGGCCATCAGAGGTCCAGAGGCAGACATTACTCTTCATTTTGAGAAGAAGTAATCAGGGCCCATTTATTCTTCAGCTAGTGCTCCTACCGAGGCCCCAGGACTCGCCATGATTATCCTGGTGGAGGTTCAGGTTTGCAGTCTCAGGGAAGTATTGCCAAGGGGCCTTCCTACCCCATTTGCGGCAAGTATGGGAAAAGTCATCCTTGTGAGTGTCTAGCCGGTTCAGGTAGTTACTTTGGGTATGGTCATGCTGTACATTGGATTAGAGATTGCCCTTCAGTCAGGAAGGGAAAGGGAGGTGGTAAGACTCAGTCTGCCCCAGCAGCATCAGAAGGTTGACCAGCCCAGCAGGGCCCTACTTCTATTTTTGATGGTCAGCGCTAGAACTATCTTTATGCCATGTTCTCATGCTAAGACTAGGAGATTTCACTAGTTATTGTTATGGGTATGTTAAAAGTCTTCTCTCTCGATGTGTATGCTTTATTGGATCCGGGTGCCTCCTTATCTTTTGTGACCCCTTATGTTGCTTGAAAGTTTGAAATTTGTCCTAAACAACTTTTAGAACCCTTTTATGTATCTACTCCTGTTGGTGATTCAGTCCTAGCCAAAAGAATCTATCAAAACTGCCCTATCTCAGTCCTTCATAGAGTCACTTCAGCGGATCTAGTGGAGTTGGAGATGAGTGGTTTTGATGTTATTCTTGGTATGGATTGGTTGTATGCATGTTATTCCTCGATAGATTTTCTTACTCGAGTCATCAGTTTCAAGTTCCCGAATGAACCTGTCTTAGAGTGGAAAGGTAGTCCTCCATCCTCGAAGGGTCATTTCATATCTTATCTTAAGGCTAGAAAGATAATTTCTAAGGGTTATGTTTATCATATAGTTTGGGTTATAGACACGGAGTCCAAAACCCCATCTCTCAAGTTAGTTCCTGTGTTGAGTGAGTTTCCTGTAGTGTTTCCCAAAGATTTACCCGGAGTTCCTCCCAAGCGGTAGATAAACTTTGGAATTGATTTTTTTTAGATATGTATCCTATCTTTACTCCTTCTTATAATATGGACCTCGCGGATCTTAAGGAATTGAAAGACCAGTTGAAAGACCTTCTTGATAAGGGTTTAATTTGACCTAGCATCTCTCCATGGGGTGCTCTAGTCTTATTTATACGAAAGAAAGATGGTTCCCTCAGAATGTGTATCGACTACCATCAGTTGAACAAGGTCACAATCAGGAATAATTATCTCATTCCTAGGATTAATGACTTATTCAATCAGCTTCAGGGTGCCAGTTACTTCTCCAAGATTGAACGTAGATCCGGTTATCATCAGCTTCGTGTTCGAGAGTGTGACATTCCAAAGATAGCCTTCAGAACTTTCTATGGTCATTATAAATTTATGGTTATGTCTTTTGGACTAACGAATGCTCCTGCAGCTTTTATGGATTTGATGAATCGTGTGTTCAAGTATTGTTTGGATATGTTTGTGATTGTGTTCATTGATGATATCCTTATCTACTCTCAGAGTAAGGAGGATCATGCGGGCCATTTGAGAGTGGTGTTGTAAACTCTCAAGGATCGACAGTTATTTGCTAAGTTAAGCAAGTGTGAGTTTTGGATGCAGTCTATTTCTATTTTGGGTCATATTATGACTAGAGATGGTATTCGAGTTGATTCTCAAAAGATTGAGGCAGTAAAGAACTGGCCTAGACCCACTTCCCCATCAGATATTAGGAGTTTTTTGGGTTTGGCTAGTTACTACAGGAGATTTGTGGAAGGGATTCCTTCTATTGCTGCCCCATTGACTCGGTTGACTCAGAAAAAGGTTAAATTCCAGTTGTCTGATCTATGTGAGAAGAACTTTCAGGAATTGAAGACTAGATTGACCATAACTCCAGTGTTAGCTCTACCCGAGGGCCTAGATGACTTTGTTTGGTATTGTAATGCTTCTAGGATTGGTTTGGGTTGTGTGTATATGCAGCATGGTAAGGTGATTGCTTATGCTTAGAGAAAGCTTAAGATTCATGAGAAGAACTACCCTACTCATGATCTTGTGATAGCAGCCATGGTTTTTTCTTTGAAGATTTGGAGACACTACTTGTATGGTGTTCACATGGATGTATTCACCAATCATAAGAGTCTACTATATGTATTCTCTTAAAAGAAATTGAATCTTCATCAAAGGAGATGGCTAGAGCTTCTTAAGGATTATGATATGAATGTACTTTACCATTCGGGTAAGGCCAATGTCGTGGTAGATGCACTTAGTAGGTTGTCCATGGGTAGTGTGTCTTTGGTTGAGGACAGAAAGAATAAATTGGCCAAGGATGTTCATCAACTTGCTCTATTAGGAGTTCACCTTATGAATTTGATAGAAGGTGGTATTATTGTTCAAAACGGTTCTGAATCATCTTTGGTAGCTGAAGTGAAATAAAAGCAAGATAGTGATCCTATTTTGCACAAGTTGAAGGGTGCAGTCCATCAGCAAAGGGTAGAGGTTTTCTCCCAAGGGGGCGATAGTGTGCTTCGATATCTGAGTCGATTGTGTGTTCCAGACATAAATGGGTTGAGATAGTGGATTTTGATAGAGGCTCATAGCCCCAGGTAATCTATTCACCCCAGTGCCTGTGCCACTAAGATGTATCGTGACCTAGGGAAGTTTATTGGTGGAATAGAATGAAGAGGGACATAGCAGGTTTTATGGCTAAGTGTCCCAACTGTTAACAAGTAAAGGTAGAGAATCATCGACCAGGTGGTATGACTCAGGATATTGATCTTCCTACTTGGAAATGGGAGGCGATCAATGTGGACTTCATTACTGGTTTGCCTCGTACTCGTAGGCAACATGATTCTATTTGGGTAATTATCGACAGGATGACTAAATAAGTCAACTTCTTGGCTGTTAAGACTACTGATTCAGTAGAGGATTATCACAGACTGTACATTCGAGAGATAGTTCGATTGCATGGTGTTCCATTGTGTATCATTTCAAATAGGGTACTCAGTTTACATCCTAGTTTTGGAGTCATTTTAGAAAAGTCTTGGTACTCAGGTTAAGCTTAGCACAGCTTTTCACTCAAAGATGGATGGCCAGGCAGAGCATACTATTCATATCTTGAAGGATATGTGGAGAGCTTGTGCGATTGATTTCAAAGGTAATTGGGATGATCACTTAACTCTTATCGAGTTTACCTACAATAATAGCTTCCATTCTAGCATCCAGATGACTCCTTATGAGGCGCTTTATGGGTAGAGGTGTAGATCTTCTATTGGTTGGTTTGAGGTAGGTGGGGTAGCTTTGATTGGTCCAGATTTGGTTCATGAAACTATGGAGAAGGTTCAGATCATTAGGGAGAGGTTGAAGACCACTCAGAGTCGACAGAAATCATATGCAGATGTGAGGAGAAGAGAGTTGGATTTTGAGGTTGATGATTGGGTATTTTTAAAGGTGTCACCCATGAAGGGTGTGATGAGATTTGGTAAGAGAGAGAAGCTTAGCCCCTGTTATGTAGGTCCCTATCAGATTCTGAGAAGAGTTGGTAGTGTTTCTTATGAGTTGGATTTGCCAATAGATTTAAAAGTGGTTCATTCAGTTTTCCATGTTTCTTTGTTGAAGAAGTATGTTGGTGATCCGACCTTGATTGTTCCTTTGGAAGATGTGGATGTGAATGATAGCCTTACTCATAAGGAAGTTCCCATAGAGATTCTTGATCGTCAGATTTGGAGGTTGAGAAATAAAGAAGTCACTTCGGTGAAGGTCCTTTAGAGAAATCAGCTAGTTGAGGGGGCTACTTGAGAAGCAGAAGCAGCCATGAAAGCCAAGTACTCTCACCTCTTTCCTTCCAATCTAGTTTCAGCTTGATATATTAGTTTCCTCCTTAGTATGTCCCTCTGACTCTATTCCATCATTTTTCCTCATCATCCCATCATGCATTCATGTTTTCCTAAGTTAGTTCAATCATATTTTAAGTTGAAAATCTCAGTTTTCATGTTTATCCTTGAGTTTTATGTTTTGTTGTTTGGTTGGGTTGTTTTCTCTGCAGTTTTCCTTGCTTAGTCTTCATTCGAGGATGAATGATTCCAAGGGGGAGATATTGTAACACCCCAGAATTTGGTTCATCTTTTAAAGTTAGAAAGTCTGAAAAGTTTAAAACTTCCAGGAATCACGAGTCAAGTACACAAGCTGTGGATAGAACCACAAATCATGCAGTGACTCATGAAACCAATTCTAAAAGCCCCTCCTCCATTCTGAGAACCACGACTGGAGTCCACGAGTCTTGGTTGACTTTGCAGGTCATAAAACCCATTCGTGGAACTCAGAATGAGGGTAACCTTTTTCTCTGAGAACCACGAATAGGTTCTATGGATCATAGAACCCATCCGTGAAAATCAGATCTACAGCTTGAATTTTGTCTCATAAACCACGACTTCAATCCACGAGCCGTGGTTACTTCTGCGGTCTATCGAAAGGACGCGTGGAACCTGAAGCCAAGCTTTTAATCAGCTTTTCTCCAATTAAATTCCAGGAGTATTTCTATAATTACCCACCCTTTTAACTCTTAAGTGAGTTCGTTTTGACCATTTTTAGTAGGGTTTTATTCCCTAATAGCATAAACTCTTCTCATTCTAATGAATTTTATTCCTAAAGAAGAAACAACTCCTTCAAGCTCCAAGATCAAGCCTCCAATTCTATTCATCTTAAGATCAATCTAGCTTAAATAAGGTATGTGGGTATTTAATAAGGGATTCCTTTCACCCTTATGCCTAAAACCCATGAATATTTACCTTGCTTTATGAATTTATAAAATTAGGGTTCGTACCCAATTTGTGGAAAACTTATGGGTTCAATTTAAAAGCATCAATTCATAGTTTCTCATCACTTATATATGATTTATTTGAGGTTCTTTAATTGATTTTGAAAGCCTATGCATTAAAAGTGATTTCAAGCATGATTCCTTCAATTTGCATATTTTCAAGTGAAAATTAGCATGTTTATATAATATGACCTTATGTATTATGAAATTGCATGCCTAATTCTTCAAGCTATGAATTTAGAAAGAAAAGTATAATTTGAATTATGGCTATGCTAAGTTTTAAGACTTATGATACGAGAATTGCATGACATCAGATATGTCTTTATGCTTTTCAAACAGGTTTGGCATCAGATATGCCACAAGTATATTATGAGCAATATGTATGTTTTGGGAATAGTATTTAGCACCGAGCGATGAGGGTTAGATAACCCAAATTCAAAACTACGTTGACAGCATAGGTTATGAATCACCCTATAGGCATATAAAAGTGGTTCCACATTTGATCATGGTTTCCTGTGCTTTAGCGGGAATTAGGGTAGCTTTGCCAACTAGGGTTATATAGTTGAATTATGGTGTCCTGTTCCTTGGCGGGGTTTGAGGTAGCTTTGCTAACTAGGTTACATAGTTATATTCCATGTAGCTCGCATGGTCTATTGTCGGTTATAAAAAACACCCGTGTGAATATTTTTAAGATTTATGTTATGCCATCTTCTACCTCATGCTTAAATTATGATATATCTTATGACTTCTCTTTTATGCATTATCTCAGTTTTAATTATGTTTCAAGCATGTTTTACTTTATTTATGCATATCTCATATATTCAGAACATCCTATAGTACTGATGAATATCTTACGTTGCATCCTCTTGATGATGCAGATTCAGGCTTCTCCCCTATGTCTCGTGGCTAGACGTTGTTGGTTTTCCAGATTTTGTTGGTGAGTCCTCATTATTCAGAGACCTTAGTTATGTTAGTTACTTTCATGTTCTTTACTTGGATTTCTGAGTTAGTTGGGATATTGTCCCATCAACTTGTTATGATTGTTAGAGGCTATCAGATATAGACAATATTCGGGTCTCTCTTTCGGATTATGTTTTATCTTGAATTCATCGTTTATGAATTGGGTTGCCTAGCTTTCTATTTATGCTTTTGCTATGTTTTCTTATGAATATTTGAGTATGCGATGAGTAAGGGTTGACTTGGGGCACTTGTGGTCCCATGTCCCGTGTTACGTCTAGGGGGTAGCCTCGGGGCATGACAAAGTCGTATCCTCCCATTGTAAGCCACAGGATATTTAAAATAAAGCTTCCAATCAGGTACTATTTTCGTAAAATGTTCTAAGATTTATTTCCTTTAAATCTAGTTTCAATAACTCTATGTTTTAGGGTTGCATCCCTTCTTTCAGACAGCTAGTTTATAGTTTTGATACAACAACTTTTAGATTCCAGGGGTTTAAATTCCACAGATTGTTATTGTTTTCTTTTAAAGATATGAATAACTGGTTTATTTAATCAAAATTGCTTAATTTTCTAGTTTTTTATTAAATGTTGGGTTGGTTTTTGGTTCTCCCATAGGGGGTTTGGTGTGGGTGCCACTCATGGCAATTTAGGTCATTACAAAGTTGGTATTAGAGCCCTAGATTTATTGATCTTGTCGTACCAAAATAGGTCTAGTAGAGTTTTGCAGAATGGTATGGAGATGCCTATATTTTTCTTTGAGAGGCTATAAAACTTTAGGAAACTACCCTTTCTTTCTTCTTTCGTGCTATAACTTGATTCTAATTGGTATTTGGCGATCCAAATTTGGTTTTAAACTCCCTCATTCTTTTGTTCACAGATGGTGAACACTAGGCATAATAGAGCGAGGGCAGTAACTCTAGCTGCAGGATCGGTGGTTCGAAGGAAAGTTAGGGGTAGGGAAGGAGGGAAAGCAACACCCGCTAGGGGTGGAGGTGGCTGAGGCAGTGGCTGATCAGAGGCCAGTGTCACCTCCCCCACCCCAGGATTCCTGTTGAGGAGGCTGAGGTAGTGCACGAGGATGGCATCGAACCAGAGGTGGTGGCACTAGTTGTAGGTGTAGGACTTCCTCTTATGTCTTATGAGGTCATTCAACTGGTTTTGGCATTTCAGAGTGGCCTAGCAGGTACTAAAGCCACCCCCACTACACCATCTATCTAGGTTCTGGATGACCATCTCGCTATCACCTTAGATCCTAGGATGGATGGCACTTTGGGTACATATGTGTTCTTCTATCCGGCATTAGGCCTTGTCGTGATCGGGACTAAACACGAGGTGTTAACTATGTTTCTGAAAATAAAAACCCCTTCGTTTCATGGTATAAAGGATGAGGATGCTTTTGAGTTCATTTGGATTGCTATGAGAAGCTACATAAGTTGGGAATTGTATGGCAGCATGGGGTTGAATTTGTGACTTTCCAACTGTAAGAGGATGTCGAGCCGTGGTGGAGAGCCCATGTAGAGTGTTGTTCATCATCTTTGCCTCTAATGACTTGGGCTCAGTTTCATGCCCTATTATTGGAGAAGTACATACTTGGTACTCTTAGGGATCGCAAAAATGATGAATTTTTTGCTCTTGAACAAGGCAATATGTCTGTTGCAGCTTATGAGGCTAAGTTCCATGCTCTGTATTGCTATGCTACCCAGTTGGTGGGCAATGAGGAGGAGAGGATCTGGTTATATGTTAAGGGCCTGAACACTGATTTGCAGGTTCTGTCTATTCATATGACTTCTACAGGAAGGAGCTTTAATGAGGTGACTTATGTGAAGAAACTTGAGGGAGTTAAGAAAGTTGGGCAGGATAAGGTATTAGCCAAAAAATCCTGGAGTGTGGGTAATTACAGTGGTTCTTATTTCAGAGGTTCCATCCAGCAGATGAATTTGGTTTGCCCTATTCAGACAGCCTTGCTAGCTTTTATAGGTGGTAATTCAGGGGCTATTCAACAGTCTCCAGCTACTAGAGGCCAGGGGCTTCCTATTACTTGGCCAGTAGACCTTCTCTTGAGCAAGGTTATTTTCATTGTGGTGATGTGAGACACTTCAAGAGAGATTCCCCTGTGAGAAAGATATGTAACCAGGTGCAGCAGCAAGTCAGGGTTGTGGTTCTGGCAGGTGGAGGTGGCAACGATAAGGTCCATCCATAGGGTGGGCAAGGTAATAATCAGGGAGGTCATGATGGAAATAGAGGTAATGGTAACGTAGGGAATGGTGGAGCGCATCTAGCTAGGGAGGTTGCTTAGCTTGATGTTAGAGCTCATTGTTATGCCTTTGGATCAAGTCCAAGGCTGAGGCATCTGATGCTATGATAACATGTACTATTCTCGTCTATAACTGGATGTTTTATGTTTTATTGATCCAGGTTCCACTTACTATTATGTATCTGTTAGATTTTCCTTGGGTCTGGACTTGGTTTGTGATATTCCTGATTCTCCCATTCATGTTTCTACCCTGGTTAGAGAGTCTGTGGTAGTGACCCATGTGTATCATTTGTGTTCTATTTTGTTTATGGGTTTCCAGACGGGTAGATTTGATCATCTTGATTATGGTTCATTTTGATATTATTCTAGGTATGACGGTTGTCTCCTTATCATGTTGTTTTAAACTGTAATTCTAAGATAGTGACTCTAGAGATGAAGGGTATGGATAGACTAGAGTGGGAGAGTGTGTACAAGCCTAAGCCGATGAAAATCATATCCTTTATTTGGGATAGAAACCTAGTGGGGAAGTGGTGGTCAACCTTCATGGATCATCTTCAGGATGTTAATGCAGAGTCCCCTCCTATTGAGTAAGTCCTTGTGGTATCTTAGTTTCAGAAGATATTTCCTTCGAATTTGCCTGGTATGCCTCTGAACAGGGATATTGACTTTGGTATTAATTTGGAGCTGGTCACTCTCCCAATCTCTATTCCTCCTTATCGAATGGCCCCGGCAGAGTTGAGAGAAATCAAAACTAAGTTACAGAAATTTCTTAATAAGGATTTATTCATCCAGTGCTTCACCTTGGGGTGCTTCGATTATTCATTAAGAAAAAAGATGGTAGCATGAGAATGTGTATAGAATACAGGCAGTTGAATAAGGTTACCATCAGGAATAAGTACGCTTTTGTCACGACTCAATTTCTCGATCATGATGGCACCTACAACCCCCCAGTAGGCGAACCAATCCCCGTAGTGCAGGACAGTTAGTAATGGGCTACTATCTACCAAATAAGCGGAAGAACAGTTTAATAAGCAAAAGTAAGGGAACAAGATAAAGAGAATAGATAACAGGAATATATGTATACATATGTGGAAACTAAACCAAACCCCAAGACCTGGTATCATAGTATAGAGCAAGAATTACATATAAGGAGTACAAACAATCCAAAACAACATATACATATGTCTCAAAATGATAATAGAGTACATAAAGCAAAAGATAAACTAAAGCTAAGCTCTGGTCACCAAGAGCTCACCCTCAGTCTGAATTAGTCCCCAAAAGATCTCCGAGCACGAATCACAACGATCTAGCGGTGATAGACCACGCTAGGATCTGCACCAAAAGATGCAGGGGGTAGGGTGAGCACCAAATGGGAAGCATAAGGTACCCAATAGGTATCATAGGTTGACAGGGCACATATAAGATAAAAGAGCAGTAACAGACATAATAGAATCAAGTAGTCACAGAAATCAATGAAAAGTACACAGGAACTAACCCAGAGGGAAGTCAATACAACCACATGCGCGGCTAGCAGGTAGAATATATACACAACAGACACAGGTGAAAGTAAGAAACAACGCACCTGGGATCCTTGTAATAACAGTATATACATAATAAGTTTACAAAATGGATGGTATACCGGTAACCTCAAGTGTAAGAGGAAGAGGGAAAGAGTAATGACAGGCATATTCGGAGACAGGAATAAAACTCAACTAATCATATCAATCTCAAATCCAGAAACTAACAGACTAGCAGTAACAAATTTCATACTTAACCATAATAGGGAACAATTCTGTAAGTAAATAACAAGAGTCAACCTACAGTCCCCCGACCGCCCATACAACCGAGGAACACAAGCAAGTGAAAACAAATCCTCCGGAATCCCATACTACCGGAGCGTACAATCAACAAATAGAAAACAAGGGTGGAGCCTCAAACAATGAATGACATGATGCATGAAGATCTCAAGGGAAATGGTATCTCTGTATGTACCTCTTCATGTACCGATAGGGCCCAGCAAGTAGGTTCTATGGAAGGACACTGCATGTTTACCTCTACTCCGCCGTATACCCTTCCTCTGGCACATGCAGTCCGAAGCCCCAGGCCCGGATGTCAAGGTCCATTGAGGTCCCGAACCCCCGACTAAAACTCATTATCAAGACATGCTATCCGGAAGAAAGTCCAGAATCAAGATAGAGACCCATTCTCAAATATGCATGCCCAGACCTTGTCCAGGACTAAAATAGTGGGAAAATGCCTCAAAAACCCCTCCAAGGGTGCCCGGGTATAATCGGGTCTAAACAGTAGAAAGTTACCTCGGGTGCTCGGTCCGACCGAGGCTAAAAACCATCCCAATTTAATAAGAAACTCAACTAGCACCCCGTCCCTACCGAGTCTAGCGTTAATAGTAAAATTGTTAATAGAAATCATAATTGGACCTTTTTTTACCCTAAGAATATTCACAAGTTAAATCAAACCATTTCCAATTCATTTCCATAAAAAACGGGCACCCGGGGCCATGCAAGGTTTAGAAAACAATTCAAGTAGGCCTGAAGCCAAAACGATAGTAACACATGAATAAAGCCCCTTTTATATGCATGGAAATGAATGATCAACACAAATAGCCACCCAGCAGCTCACAATCAACCTATCAGCCTTGCACAGGCCCACAGCTACTCAGCAACCATAACAAGCCTAGAAGGATAATTCTATGCCAGGGACTCACGGACATTTCCAATATCCCACCTTCTATATTCAAAAGTCAAAAAGGCCTCGCAGGAGAACAAGGGTATATAAAATGTATCGTCAAGTACTACAATCGTCGGAGGAACAAAAGTAGGCAGACATGAATAAAGCGGTCAAGGTCTGTGGTACCAACCTAATAAACCCAACCCAAGGAAGCCCATTAATACAATTTTATCCTATATATGCGGAGTCTAGGGAAAATAAATCGTAACCTACCCGTCGTCCGATGACAAGCTGCTAGGACGATGATGTCCAAGCTCGAACCGCTCTGAGAATCTCCAAAACACAAAAATACCTTCCAACGAACGTCCGAATGCCCGTAGTTCCTTCACGGAAATTATTCCTTATGTCCTAAGATACGCAAAAACTATATATATGCATCTTATACTCACCTATAAATAGTTCATAATTAAGCTTAAACCGGCAGATTTCCCAAAAGGGTCATAACTTGACGAAACGTCCATAGAACTTCATAAAAACGATCATAAAAGAGCCCCGAGATGGTTACCTTAGCAAACCAAGTGTAAAGCTTGAAGAACCACCAATAAATACCAAGTCCTAACTTCTGAAACCAGCTCCAAACGTGGCTTATCAAAGGGGAAAATGATTGCCACGCGTAGAGATCGTGTTTATAGGCACGGGGCCAAACTTTAGCGATAGAAATCACTTTAAACGCACCTTGATCACTCAAGAACTATCTTGGAACCCTCCCTTATGTTTACTCTCTGTTTCAGAACTGTTTTGGAGTTTTAAAACGTGAATTTGAGCCTTTAAATCGATTTTTACCCGACCCAGTTCGCGACCCTATTTCTTCCCAGACAGTCCACGGTAAAACAGTCATAATAATTTACTCCAAGATCGACTTGACGTGAGATTTTATGTGTTGAAAACTAGACTCATAGACCTTCGATTTGGTAGGTTGGGGGAGTGCTAAATATTTATATATTGGGAGAAAGGCTCTGAGACATTTGACCCAAAGTTCAGAAAATTTATTAAAGAAACTTACGATAACTTTTGCCGACTTGCTTGACTTCAAAACTTATCATACGACCACAAAGACCAAACAAACGGTTCGGGCACCAAACTACCAGTACTGACAAGCCTTAAATGAATTGGGGCCGCTACAGGCAAGCTCTAACGGTACAAGAAAGGAAAAAATGCATAAATAACCGGAAGGGTCATTACATCATCCACTACTAAAAAGGACTTTCATCCTCAAAAGTCAAGGACAACGAAGTACCTGAAGGCTCAAACAGTTGCGGGTACTAGCCCCGCATATCTCTCTCGGTCTCCCAGGTAGCCTCCTCAACTAGACGGTGCCTCCATTGAACTTTAACAACCAGAATCTCCCTAGATCTCAATCTCCTGACATCTCTGTCCAAAATAGCTACCGGCTCCTCAACAAAGGCTAAACTCTCATCCAACTGAACCGTCTCCCACTGCAACACATGAGACTGGTCTGGAACATACCGGCGCAACATCGACACATGGAAAACCGAGTTCATAGCTGAAAATATCGAAGGCAAAGCTAAGTGATAGGCAACACTACCAACCCTCTGGAGAATCTCGAATGGCCCAATGTACCTGGGGCTAAGCTTGACCCGCCTACGAAATCTCATCATGCCCTTCATGGGAAATACACGGAGAAATACCAAGTCACCAACACTAATCTCCAAGGCACGAAGCCTATGATCAGTATAACTCTTCTGCCTACTCTGAGCTCCCCAAAGTCTTTCTTGAATCACTCGGAGTAGGTCTAAGGAATCTTAAACCAAATCTGTACTCTGTGGCCTAGACTCAAAACCATCAAACCAACCAACCGGTGATCTCCAATGCCTACCATACAAAGCCTCGAAAGGTGCCATGCCAATACTCGAATGACAACTATTATTATAAGCAAACTCTGCCAAAGGCACAAACTAGTCTCAAGAACCTCCAACGTCAAGAACACAGGCCCGAAGCATGTCCTCCAGGACCTGAATGGTCCTCTCGGACTGGCCATCTGTCTGAGGGTGGAAAGCAGTACTAAGCTGAACCTCTGTACCCAAATCTCGCTGAATAGCCCTCCAGAACTGAGATGTGAACTGAGTGTCGCGGTCTGAAATGATAAAAGCTGGGACCCCGTGCAACCAAACAATCTTGTGAAGGTATATATGAGCTAACCTTTCTGCACCATAAGAAGTCTGAACCGGCAAGAAATATGTTGACTTAGTCATCCTATCAACAACCACCCATATGGAATCAAACCCACAAGAAGTACGAGGCAAACCAGCAAAAAATTCCATAGTAATCCCTTCCCACTTCCATTCAGGAATGGGAAGTCACTGCATCAACCCACCAGGTCTCATGTGCTCGAACTTCACCTGCTGACAGTTCAAGCACTGAGACACAAACTCAGCTATATCCCGCTTCATACCACTCCACCAGTAAGGCTGTCTCAAGACTCTATACATATTTTTTACGCCAGGATGAATGGAGTATCTAGAACAATGTGCCTCACAAAGTATCAACTGACTCAAATCCCCAACTCTTGGAACACAAAGGCGACTATCAAACCTCATAACACCTCCTGAATCTAGAGTAGCCCGACTGGCCTCACCGTGAACAACCTAATCACGAAGGTTACACTACCATTGATCCTCAAACTGATGGCTCTAAATCTGATCAATCAAAGTAGAACGAACCTTGACACTGGCGAGAACTCTGCTAGGATCCGACAAGTCAAGCCTAACCAAACGGTTAGCCAAGGACTAGATGTCCAAGTCCAAGGGTCGATCTGAAACGGAAAGAGAAGCTAGGCTACCCATACTCACCACCTTCCAGCTCAAGGCATCCACTACCACATTTTCCCTTCCCGGATAATACAGAATAGTAAAGTCATATTCCTTCAGTAGATCAACCCATCTCCTCTGCCTCGAGTTCAGCTCTTGCTGACTCGTGATATACTGAAAACTACGGTGATCAGTAAAGATGACACAGTGAACCCCATATAGATAATGCCTCCAGATCTTGACTGCGAAAACTACTGCTGCCAACTCCAAGTCATGGGTGGGGTAGTTGCGCTCGTGAACCTTTAGCTACCTCGACGCATATGCTATCACTCGACCCTGGTGCAGTTATACAAAACCAAGACCAACTTTAGAAGTATCACAATACATGGAGAAGCTCTGACCCTCAACCGGCAAAGTCAAAACTGGAGCTGAAATCAATAAGGCCTTAAGCCTCTGAAAGCTATCCTCGCACTGATCCAACCACTGAAATGGGACATCCTTCCTGGTCAGCGTAGTCAAGGGTGCTGCTATGGAAGAAAATCCCTGAATGAACCATCTGTAGTAACCTTCTAACCCAACAAAGTTGCGGACCTCAGTAGCAGTAGTAGGTCTAGGCCAATCACAAACCGCTGATTTTTTTCCCGGATCGACCCTAATCCCATCCTTAGATACCACGTGCCCTAGGAATGCAACTGACTCAAGCCAAAACTTGCACTTTGAGAACTTGGCATAAAGCCGATGATCTCTCAAAGTCTGGAGTATAACCCTCAAGTGTTGCTCATGCTCATCTCTACTATGCGAGTATACTAAGATGTCGTCTATAAAAACTATCACAAATGTGTTCAAATATGGGCCAAAAACCATGTGCATCAAGTTCATAAAGGCTGCGGGGGAATTCGTCAACCCAAAAGACATTCCCAGGAACTCATAATGGTCATAACGTGTCCTGAATGCGATCATAGGGATGTCCTCACCCCTAATCCTCAACTGATGATAGCCGGACCTCAAAACAATCTTCAAAAACATGATTGAACCCTGAAGCTGATCAAACAAGTCATCAATCCTCGGCATTGGATACCTATTCTTCATTGTCACCCTATTCAGCTGCCGATAATCAATACACATCCGCATCGACCTATCCTTCTTCATCACAAAGAGAACAGGAGCACCCCAAGGTGACACACTTAGTCTACTAAACCCCTTAGCTAACAGATCCTGGAGCTGCTCCTTAAGCTCTCTCAACTCAGTCGGAGCCATACGGTTAGGAGAAATAGAAATGGGCCTGGTGCTCGGCTCTAACTCATAGAAAAATCAATATCTCTCTCAGGTGGAAGGCCTGGAAGGTCGGTAGGAAACACATCTAGGAAGTCTCTAACCACAGGAACTGACTTAGGGGAAGAAGGGTCAGCACTAGCACCTCGGACATATGCAAGATAAGCCAAACACCCATGGGAAATCAACTTCCTAGCTCAAAGACAAGAGATGATCCTAGACGTTGCACGGCCAACAGAACCCTGCCACATGACCGGGGATACATCGGGCATGGTTATGGTAACAGTCTTGGCATAACAATCCAAAATTGCACGATTAGAGGATAACCAGTCCGTTCCCAGTATCACATCAAAATCTAGCATATGAAGGATCATCAAATCACCCCAAGTCTCCAAATCACCAACAAATATCACACAGGATCTCACAATTTGAATCACTACTAAAAAATCTCCTACTGGGGTCGAAAAAGAAACATCAATAGATAATAGCTCCCTAGCCAACCCCAAACAAGGCAAGAAGGAAGGCAGACACATATGGACAAGTGGATCCAGGATCAAATAAAGCCATAGCAGACTGATGGCATAAAAAAATCATACATGTGATCACAACATCTGAGGCCTCTGCGTCCAGTCTTCCAGGGACCGCGTAAAACTGATGACGACCTCCACCTGCCCAACCGCCATCCCTACCACTTACCCTGCCATGCGGAGAACCACCTCTACACTGATGACCACCCCCTCTAGCTGGAGGCTGAACTGTTTGTAAAGGCTCGGTCGGCTGAATTGTACCCTGCTGGGGGCAATCTCTAGCAAAATAACCAATTACACCACAAGTAAAACAAGCCCCTGGAGGCCTACTCGGTTAGGATGAACTAGCAGGTCGTGTATGGCTACCATGGTCTGATGCCCCATAAGTTGTACCCCTCAAAGACTGACTGCTATAGCCCTGATGGCTGCTCTGACCCTACTCAAACTGGGTACTATTGGAAGTTTGAAGGGAAGCATGAGCCAGTCGACTGGACTGACCCTGGTATTGCTGTGGCTAATAACCCTAGCCCTACTGGCCTGAACCTCTACCACCATATCAGGAACCACTGTAGCCACCCTGATGTCATGGCCTCTTATCTCTGGACCCTTGATCATGTCGCTGTAAGTCCTCCACAGTACGGGCATAGTCTGCGCTAACCTAAAATGATCGACCACCAGCAACCAATATCTCAGCTGGCTGCCTAATCTCTGGCCTCAAACCCCATATAAATCTATTAATCCTATCTGCCTCGCTAGGAATGATTATAGCTACAAACGGTGCTAGATGATGAAAATGGGTCTCATACTCCGAGACAGTCGTAGACTCCTACATAAGGTGAGTAAACTGCTCTCTGCGACGCTCACGATCACTCTGAGGCAAGAACATGTCCATAAAGGCCTCATAAAACTCAGACCAGGTCAAAGGAGGTGACGATGGTGGTCTACAAGTAACCTGGGCCCTCCACCATAACTTTGTTGAGCCCTTCAGCTGATAGGTAGTATAACCACCTCCTTGAGTCTCCAACAAACCCAAATGATGCAACATCCCCTCACAGGTAGTAATAAAGTCATGTGGATTCTGCCCAGAAGTACCAGCAAACCTCAGAGGTGCTAATCTCAAAAACCTACCCAACGCCTTTTGCTCTGACTTTGTCATAGTTGGGCGAGGAGCAAGAAGTTATGCAACTGATGGGATCGGAATGACCTTTGCATAGGGAGCTACAGTAGCAGGTTGCGCTCTTGAACTCTGTGCACCCAGGGCTGCCCCTTGAGCGGATGTATGTGCTGCCTCAGAAGGCCGCTCTCCAATCATACCCAAAAGTTGTAATAGTAAATCCTGAATGGCTGAAGACTGAGCTGGGGCTGAGGCTGGAATAGAAGTGGGTGATGGATCTGGTACTGGAGCTGGTGGTACCTGGGCTTCCCCCTGATCCACATGTTTCTCGGGCTCTATCTCAACTCTAGCAGCTCTAGCAGGTGCCGCTTCTCGAGGGCGTCCTTGACTCCTAGCTGGAGTCGGAGGCTCATCTCCGCCTGATGCCGACGCTCTCGTACGAACCATCTGCGGAAGAATAAAGTAGAACAAATGAGATTTCCAGAAACTTCAAGGGTCCTACACATGATACAGAAGCAATGAAAGAGTCATATTTCCTAAGATGTCACTATAGCCTCCTGAAGATTGAGTACGAACGTCTTCGCCTCGATCTGCAGGACTCTACTAGACATTGGCCCTTATACTGATGACACCGATGAACCTAGAGCTCTTATACCAAGTTGTCACGACCCAATTTCTCGATCATGATGGAACCTACAACCCCCCAGTAGGCGAACCAATCCCCATAGCCCAGGACAGTTAGTAATGGGCTACTATCTAATAACTAAGCGGAAGAATAGTTTAATAAGCAAAAGTAAGGGAACAAGATGAAGAGAATAGATAACAGGAATATATGTATACATATGCAGAAACTTAACCAAACCCCAAGACCTGGTATCATAGTATAAAGCCAGAACTACATATAAGGAGTACAAACTATCCAAAACAACATTTACATATATCTCTGAATGGTAATAGAGTACAAAAAGAAAAAGATAAACTAAAGCTAAGCTTCGGTTACCAAGAGCTCACCCTCCGTCTAAAGTAGTCCCCAAAAGATCTTCGAACACGAATCACAATGATCTAGCAGTGATGGCCCACGCTAGGATTTGCACCAAAAGATGCAGGTGGTAGGGTGAGCACCAAATGAGAAGCATAAGGTATCTAGTAGGTATCATAGGCCGACTGGGCACATATAAGATAAAAGATCAGTAACAGATGGAATAGAAGCAAGCAGTCACAGAAATCAATGAAAAGTACACAGGAACTAACCCAGAGGGAAGTCAACACAACCACATGCGCGGCTAGCAAGTAGAATGTATACACAACAGACACAGGTGAAACTAAGAAACAACACACCTGGGATCCTTGCAATAACAGTATATACATAATAAGTTTACAAAATGGATGGTATACCGGTAAACTCAAGTGTAAGAAGAAGAGGGAAAGAGTAATGACAGGCATGTTCAGAGACAGGAATCAAACTCAACTAATCATATCACTCTCAAATCCAGAAACTAACAGCCTAGCAGTAACCAATTTCAGACTTAACCATAACAGGGAATAATTCCGTAAGTAAATAACAAGAGTCTACCTACAGTCCTCTGGCTGCCCATACAACCGAGGAACACAAACAAGTGAAAACAAACCCTCTGGCATCCCATACTACCAGAGCGTACAATCAACAAACAGCAAACAAGGGTGGAGCCTCAAATAATGAATGATGTGATGCTTGAAGATCTCAAGGGAAATGGTATCTCTGTATGTACCTCCTCCGGTGCCGATCGGACCCAGCAAGTAGGTTCCATGGAAGGACACTACCCATATACCTCTACTCTGTCGTATACCCTCCCTTCACCACATTCATCTTGAAGCCCCAGTCCCAGATGGACAGGTCCATGGAGGTCCCGGACCCATACTAAAACTCAGTATCAAGACATGTCATCCGGAAGAAAGTCCAGGATCAAGATAGAGACCCAGTCTCGAATATGTATGCCCAGACTTTGTCCAGGACTAAAATAGTAGGAAAATTCCTCAAAAACCTCTCCAAGGGTGCCCGGGCATAACCGGGTCTAAACAATAGAAAGTCACCTCAGGTGCTCGGTCCGACCGAGGCTAAAAACCATCCCAATTTAATAAGAAACTCAACTAGCACCTCAGCCCTGTCGAGTCTAGCGTTAATAGTAAAACTGGTGATAGAAATCATAGTTGGACCTTCTTTTACCCCAAGAATATTCACAAGTTAAATCAAACCATTTCCAATTCATTTCCATCAAAAATGAGCCCCCGGGGCCATGCAAGGTTTAGAAAACAATTCCAGTAGACCCGAAGCCAAACTGTAGTATAACATGAATAAATCCCCTTTTATATGAATGAAAATGAATGATCAACACAAATAGCCGCCCAGCAGCTCACAATCAACCTATCGGCCCTGCACAGGCCCACAGCTACTCAGCAACCATAACCAGCCTAAAAGGATAATTCTATGCTCGAGACTCGCGGACATTCCTAATATCCCACCTTCTATGTTCGAGAGTCAACAAGGCCTCGCATGACCACAAGGTTAAATAAAACATATTGGCAAGTACTACAAGCATCGGAGGAACAAAAGTAGGCGAACATGAATAAAGTGGTCAAGGTCTGTGGTACCAACCTAATAAACCCAACCCAAGGATGCCCATTAATATAATTTTATCCTATATATGCGGAGTCTAGGAAAAATAAACCATAACCTACCTGTCGTCCGATGACAAGCTGCTAGAATGATGATGTCCAAGCTCGAACCGCTCTGAGAAGCTCTGAAACACAAAAATACCTTCCAACGAACGTCCGAATGCCTGTAGTTCCTTCACGGAAATTGTTCCTTACCTCCTAAGATTTGGAAACACTATATATACGCAGATTATACTCACCTATAAGAAGTTCGTAATTAATCTCAAACAAGCAGATTTCCCAAAAGGATCATAACTTGACGAAACGTCCGTAGAACTTCATAAAAATAATCATAAAAGAGCCCCGAGATGATTACCTTAGTAAACCAAGTGTAAATATTAAAGAGAAACCAAAAAATACTAAGACCTAACTTCTGAGACTAGCTCCAAACGTCGCTTATCGAAGGGGAAAATGATTGCCACGCGTAGAGATAGCATTTCTACGAATGGGGGCAAACTTTAGCGATAGAAATCGCCAAAAATGCACCTTGATCACTCAAGAACTCTCTTGGAACCCTCCTTTATATTTTCTCTATGGTTCAGAACTGTTTTGGAGTTTTAAAACGTTAGTTGAGGCTTTAAATCGATTTTGACCCGACCCGGTTCGCGACCCAGTTTCTGCCCAGATAGTTCGCGGTAAAACAGTCATAACTTTTTACTCCAAGATAGGCTTGATGTAAGGTTTTGTTTGTTGGACACTAGACTCGTAGACCTTCAATTTGGTAGGTCAGGGGACTTCTAACTCTTTATATATTGAGAGAAAAGCTCTGAGACATTTCACCCAAAGTTCAGAGAATTTATTAAAGAAACTTATGATAACTTTTGCCGACTTGCCATAAAGACCAAACAAATGGCTCGGGAACTGAACTACCAGTCCTGACAAGCCCTAAATGACTTGGATTCGCTACAGGCAAGCTCTAACGGCACAAGAAAGGTGAAAATGCATAAATGATCGGAAGGGTCATTACACCTTTGCCCCGTTTAGATGACCTTTTTGACTAGTTGCAGGGTGCTTCAGTATTTTACAAAATTGGTTTGAGTTCAAGGTACCATCAGCTAAATATTTGGCCTTAGGATATGCCTAAAGTAGCTTTCAGTACTCGGTATAGGCACTACGAGTTCCTAGTAATGTCATTTGGGTTGGCCAATGCGTCAACGGCATTATAAGCTTGATGATTGGTATTTTCAAATACTTCTTGGATTTTCTTGTGATAGTGTTTATTGATGATATTTTGATTTACTCCAAGATCTAAGAGGAACATGCAGGGCATCTTCATATTGTTTTGGGAATTTTGAAGGAAAAGGAGTTGTATGCAAAGTTTTTGAAATGCGAGTTCTGGTTATCTTTGGCTGCCTTCTTAAGGAATGTGGTCTTGGAAAAAGGGGTGATGGTAGATCCCCAGAATATTGAGGCAGTTGAGAGTTGGGTTTGGCCTAGCTATGTGACTGAGGTTAGGAGTTTTGTTGGTCTTTCTAGGTACTATCGCAGGTTTGTCAAGAATTTTGCTTCTATTGCTACTCACTTGACAAGGTTGACTCAAAAGAAAGTGCCATTTGTTTGGTCTGATAAGTGTGAGGAGAGATTCCAAAAGTTCAAAACAATTTTTATTATAGCCCCTATTCTCTCATTGATGATTGAAGGTATGGATTTTATTGTATTTTTTGATGCTTTACAATCGGGTTTGGATGATGTGTTGATGCAGGACAGGAATGTCATTTCTTATGCTTCAAGGCAATTGAAGACTCATGAACGGAATTACCCAACTCATGATTTGGATTTGGAAATGGTGGTGTTTGCACTTAAGATCTGGACGCATTATCTTTATGGTGTCAAGGGCAAAGTGTTCACAGACTATCATAGCCTGAAGCACATATTTATGAAAAAGGATCTAAATCATATATAGAAGAGATGGATGGAGTTGTTGAAAGTCTATGATGTGACCATCTAGTATCATCCAGGTAAGACCAATGTGGTGGCAGATGGATTGAGCCATAAAGTGGTAAGTATGGGAAGTTTGGCCTATTTGGGGGTGTCTAAGTGACCCTTGGCTAGAGGGGTTCAAACTCTAGCATCCAAGTTAATGCAGTTTGGTATTTCAGAAAGGTATGGAGTTTTGGCAAGTATTGAGGTGAAGTCAACATTTATGGATGAGATTAAGGCCAAACAGTTTGAGGATGTGCAATTAAATAAGCTCTGGAACAAGCTTCAGACACCACACTTGATACGTGTAGAGTGCTATGGTTTAGAGGACGGGTATGTATTCCTTGGGGTGGTAACTTTGTTCAGAATGAGTTAGATGAAGCTCATGGTTCTCGGTATTCTATTCATCCAAGTGTAACCAAAATATACCAGGACTTAAGGCAACTTTATTGGTGGCCTAGGATGAAGAAGGATATAGTGGAATATATGTCCAAGTGTCAGAATTGTCAGTAAGTGAATTAAAAATATCAATGACTTGCGGGTTTGCTTCAAGGAATGCTCATTCCTGAGTGGAAGTGGGAAAGGATAGCTATGGACTTCGTGGTAGGTCTTCATAAGACCTTGGGAAAGTATGACTCAATTTGGGTAATAGTGGATAGACTAACTAAGTCAGCCTATTTTATTCTGGTTAGGGTGGATTACAGCTCTTAGGAGTTGGGCAAGATATAGGTTAAGGAGATAGTGAGGTTACATAGGGTGCCACTTTCCATTATTTCAGAACGAGGTACACAGTTTATTTCTAAATTTTGGGGCAGGTTGCACAAAGAGTTGGGAACCCAACTCACATTTAGCATATCCCTTTATCCTCAGGCTAATGGGCTGTCGAAGGGATGATTCATGTGCTTGAAGATATGTTGAGGGCATGTGTGATTGACTTCGGGGGCCATTAGGATCAGTTCTTGCCATTGTATGAATTTTCTTACAATAATAGTTATCACTCCAGTATTGACATACCACTGTTCGAGGCACTTTATGGAAGGGGATGTAGATCGCCCATAGGATGGTTTGAGGCAGGTGATGTGAAGCCTTGGGCACTAATTTGGTGAAGGAAGCTCAAGAAAAAGTGAGAGGTATCCAAACCAATTTATTGGCAGCCCAGAGTAAACAAAAAGAGTATGCAGACCACAAGGTAAGGGACATGTCATTTCAGGTTGGTGAACAGGTTCTGTCAGAGTTATCGCCTATGAAAGGAGTCATGAGGTTCGGTAAGAAGGGAAATCTTAGCCCTTGGTACATTGGTCTATTCGAGGTTCTCGGAGATATGGGGCCAGTAACATATAGGTTGGCATTGTTGCCCGGCTTGTCGGGAGTCAATCGGGTATTCTATGTATCCATTCTTATGAGATACCATAGGGATGGGGATCACATCATCAAGTGGGATTCAGTCTTGCTAGATAAGAATCTTACTTATGAGGAGGAGTCGGTTGCCATTCTTGATCATGATGTCTGAAAGTTGAGAAAAAAGAAAATTAGATCGGTAAAGGTTCCATAGAAGCATCATTTGGTTGAAAAAGCCACTTGGGAAACTGAGAAGGACATAAGGGACATGTACCCTCATTTGTTTGAGGATTCAGGTAATAATTATTTCTTGACGTAGCTCCTTTCTTGTTTGATCATTCAGGGAAGAATGATGGATAAATTGGTATCTGTAGTAATGATCATTCCCATCATTATAGTTAAGATAATCGTATGATAATCAAGGTTAGAACTTTTTCAGAATTAGAAATTGGAAATTTTAGGCTAGATTAGTCATGGACATAATCCAAGCAAGGTGAGGTCTAGGGCAATCCAGGGAGGGATTGGATTAAATTGATAAATCATATCTTTGATTTTATTTTAGCTAAGGTGATAAGAAGTCCAGAGGACTTTTCAAAAATAAATTCGGGTGAGTAGAACTTCTGATATCTAACTTGACATAAAGGGTTTAGTTTGAGATGTTAGGGTTTGAGGGTGTGTTGTGAAAAAGGCAAAATTGAGAGATTTTCTGAGTTTCTATCTTTCCACACCCACTATAACGGGTGGCAGGCCACGACTGCGACACTGCTAAAGCAAAGAAATTCTCGCTATAGTGGAAGTCAGAGTTGGTCAATCCCATCATAGAGGAATGTTTCTACAATGGTGGTACCACTATAGTGGCATTGGGTTGCTATAGTAGAGTTAATCATTGTTCATTCAGAAACTTTCCTAAAAATATTCATTATTTTACAAAAACATTTTAGGGAAGGCAGAGGCAATTTGGGGCAAACTCTACTGATTTTCCACCAGATTTCTTCGTTAAGGTAAGTATTTTATCCCCGTAATTTAGTTACTTCAATTTATTTATCTTAGAATCATTAGTTACAGGCTTTGAGGAGGGTTTATCTTGACCTAAGATATAAAATTTGGTGTAAAACGGATTATAATGTATAAAATCCTTGGGTTTTGATTTAATGTTGTTTATTCATGATTTCACTATCGTAATTTGCTAGAGTAACCATAGAATCGGTAGTTTCTAAGTGAATTATTGGTGGAAAGACCCTAGGATGGGTGGAATGATCATGAATTTAGCCTGGGGGATTTGGGATTAGGCTATAAACCATGATATTTGAGGTCATGGGTTAAAATTGTGTTTGTATTTCTATTTTTAGACCACAATCAAATAGAGGTTTCCAGAAAAGGGAAAGCTCAGGTCGGGTAGAGCATTTTAGGCTTGGATTGAGGTAGGTGATGGTTATTATAAATGTATCATTAGTATTACTTGCACAAACATTTTCAGGAAATAGGGAATATTTGTTAAATGATATCGTAAGTGTTAATCACATGCAATTAGTCTGTTTGAAAGCTTGTTTATTTTACAAGTGTTGTATGCTATCATTG